>VONZ01001412.1:0-150846 GCA_012976165.1 Labeo catla | reverse complement strand
ACAAAAGGATTGATAAAACTTAAACAACATTATTGTGTAAAACTAGTAACAATACTGACACTGAAGCATCCTTAAACATAAAAAACTAAGAATATCCTCATCAGTGTGCAAACAGTTTATACAAACACTTCCAATGTCAGGTTACAGTTCCTTATAAATTATTTAAATAGCATATATCTACACATTAAACAGAAAAACAACTTTACCAATAACTTATTTTTAAAAAACATTAGGCACAAACTATTTATATTAACAACTTTCCATTCATGTTCTACTGGGGCATCTCATAAAAAAAGTTTTTTTCTTTTATTATTTACAGAATTAATGTTTTACTACGTACAGTAGCTCTAAAACAAAACAGAACTGAATTCTAAATGGCACAAATATAATTTGCAATTTTTGCTGAGTTCAATTGTACAACAGTGAGGTAATATTTGTATGTTTACATCATATTTTGTTCACCATTCATTCACCCCAGTCTGTTCCTCCCGGACGGAAGGAGACGCTCCAGTTGTTCTCAGTTTGTTTCAGTAATAAGTGGCACTGAGATGATTTCTCATGCATCCGTCTCCTCTCAACACAATAAATAAATTAAACAAGTGTGCCTATTATTCCTCTATAACATCTCCACTTCCTTTTCATTTCTGCTTTCTGCTCAAAAACTCTTGAATGATTATGTAAATGCTCATCAGGACATCTGCGTATTAATCTAAGCGTCAAATGACAAAGGTCCTTCTAGCCCTGAGAAGCACTCCACTCTATAAAGTGAAATTAAGACTCTTTGGATGTCATTGATGATTGAATGTGATCAAAAGCAGACTGCTGAATTTAGGGGGGAGTAATGGGTAACTTATGGAAAAACAAGCCTGAATCAATGAGTCCTGAAGATCTGGATGTCTCAACGCAGAAGAGCAGGCTTTCACAAAGTCAAACCGGCAGTCGGTCCTGTGCGTCACCCCTCAACAGTTCCTCCCGTGGGATCTCAAACCCACCAGAATCGAGGGGAAACTTGCTTCGGTTCATAAGTGGCTCCTTTGTCATGATCATAGTCCACAGCAGATCTGAGGTGACATTACAGAAGAACTTCTCTTTACCAGTCGCATGATTAGAAACAAGCCGCTCAGAGATCGATGAGATGAAGGTATTGATGGGTCTCTATGCTCGACTTGCTCCTGTGGTCCTTGTTTGGACTGAACGTTTTTGGATCCACAAAAGAGTTTTATAACACAGAACACATTTAAACCGACAGAAAAGAAGAGATAATGGGCACGTCCTTCAGGAAGACGCTGATGGGTGTTATGATGAATCTGCAAGAGAGTTAAACAAACACTCATGAGCTTTCCAGAACAGTAAGAGCACTATGGAGAGGAGCATTCTTCAAAACCATTCAAACGTGTTACCTCGGCATTCGTATTTGAGGTCTGAGAAGTAAACCATCTCTTGAGAGAAGACGAAGAGGCCAAGTCTTCCTCCGGCATATGTCCTGTCATAGATGGTGCCGGAATCAGCCAAGACTTTCTTGCCTTCATACATAGTAACTCTAAAAATCAATCAAAAGAACAGGAGTGAGTGAAGCCGCTTTGCTGATATAGCTGTCGTTTAGTAACTAGGACGAGCGGTTGATCTTCGTTAAGGCTGCCCAGTGGTGTTCCTGGAGATCCAACCAGTTCCAACTCTGCTGTCAAGTGCTCCTTAATTAGTGTTTGATGAGTACTAGAGCTGAACTGAGGAAAGGAGAGCTCCAGGAACAGAATTAGGCACCCCCATCTTAACTGGCTTCAACACTTACCTGATGAGTCCGGTTTTGGGTCTGTGGATCAGCTGCCATCTGTAGGCGGTGTAATCTTTCCAGCCGATGTTCTTGGGGTCATGCCACAGGGTGCGCACCTGCAAACGGTCCAAAATAAGGTGAGCGGGACATTTCAAACACCAAACTCAATTGGATGCTCGAGAATGATACGTACTTGTCCTTCGGTGTCTCCAGTGTGCCACAAAGCGTTCCTGAGGTGTTCGCCCGGTCCTGTGGTCGAGTTCACTACTTTAATGGACAGTCCAGAGTAACCCTGTGCTTTAGTGGGCGTGTGAGACCAGTAGGTCTGCGTGATCTGTTTCCACATCACCACATAGAAACGTGAGCTGGATTGGTAGCCAAACACAAAGCCGGCGTAGTCGTCGTCACGGTCCGTGTTGATGAAGAACGTGCCGCTAAAGTCCACGGCATTGAACTCATCAAAACCTGAGGGACAACAACGAGAAGATGATTAACATTTGGATGTAGATGAATGTGTTTATCATGAGCCGTGACTCTCGAGCACTTACCAACAGCGATGCCAGGATCGCAGTTGACGGTCTGCAGAAGTTCTTTGCCCTGATGACGGACGACCCAGTTGGGATCGATTTGGGACGTTCCTGTGGGATCAAGAGGAACCATTTGGAACCTGCGGAAGTCTGTTTCACTGATGCCAAAGTTCTCCGGGCAAACATCGTAAATATCTGGCACATTATCGACGTCAAAGTCATCCTTGCAAATGTCGCCTCGTCCATCTCCTGGACAGGAGAAAAGAGACACAAATTCAGTATGTGGGACGCACACACAAAATTAATGGAATGAAATCAACGCTAGCGCGTTGGACTCACCGTCCGAATCCAGTTGATCTGGGTTGAAGGCGAGTCGGCAGTTGTCTTTGTCGTCTGGCACACCATCGTTGTCGTCGTCGTGATCGCAGGCGTCTCCTTTGCCGTCCTTATCGTGGTCGGCCTGGTTGGCGTTGGGGATGTAGGGACAGTTGTCAAGGTTGTTCTGATGTCCATCTTCATCGATGTCCTGGTTGTTGTCACACTTGTCTCCAATGTTGTCCGAGTCAGAGTCGATCTGTGACATCACATGGATTATTGCCGCTTTCATCAACTGCTGTTGCACACTCGTGCTTTAAAAAAGCAAGTTCAAGCATCTCACCTGGTCAGGGTTGTGCTCCAGTGGGCAGTTGTCACAGTGGTCACCGACTCCGTCCAGGTCAGTGTCTCTCTGGTCAGTGTTGTACACATATGGACAGTTGTCCTTCTCGTTTAGAATGCCTAGACAAACAAATTCCAGTGTCACACCCTTGTAACGATTTCTGTGTTTCTTGTGTTGATCGGGTTACATGACGGAAGACTTACCGTCACCATCGATGTCGATAGCACACGCATCACCCTCGCCGTTGTTGTCGGTGTCGGTCTGTTCTGGATTACTGTCATATGGGCAATTATCGCAACGGTCGCCAACTTGATCGCGGTCGTGGTCGAACTGTCTTGGGTTGAAGATGAACGGGCAGTTGTCCTGGTTCAAAACAAGAGCATCCAGCCAAGTCAGTGATGAAACCAGAACAACAGAAAACAGGAGACACTCCTTTATAATTTATAAATACACGCACACATCATAGAAAAGCAGTAAATAAAATTGATGTCTGAAGCGATATGCCATGGACGTGACGGTTTGGGACACAGCTGTGCTGGAATGCACCGTTTGGCTGCAAGACTCTAACTGTTTGTTTGCCCAGTCAAATTTTTTCCCAGTGTACTATTTGAATTATGGATGTTAAACCAAGAGATCCAGAACGGCTGGATGGAAGCCATCATAAATGCTTTATTGCACTCGTTTCTCTCTGTCTTCTCTCTTTTGTTCTCTCTGAAGCATGCTATGACAGTCATCTCTAAATGCTCCTGCAAAAGAACAATGTGTTTACAACTCACCCCGTCATCAGGGATCCCATCGTTGTCATCATCATTGTCACAAGCGTCTCCAATTCCATCTTTGTCATAGTCTTCTTGGCCAGAGTTGGGAAGTTCAGGACAGTTGTCCTAAAAATAACATGTTTTGATGAAGATTTTGCAACCTCGTTGCATAATTGGATATGGTTAGGAAACTGTCACATACCTTCTTGCAGTGGTAGGTGGCGTTTTCCACACAGTGGAGGTTCGTGTTTGGCCACCCATCAAGGTCAGAGTCCTCTCCGCAGATGTAACCGTTCCCAGCGTAGCCTGGTTTACATTCGCAGCGGTACATGATGTCAGAGAAGATGCCCAGGTAGATGCAGTTGGCATTCTTATTGCAATCGTGGCTGCCGTCCTTGCACGGGTTTCTAGGTGTGCAGACCTGTTAATAGGTCGATTTGATGTTGATTAGCACTTCACGCAAGGAGAAAGAACTGGCTTTTCCTATCATCAACACTGTTCTGTAAACTATTCTAACCTGTTTGTTGGCAATGGCCTGCTCCGTTCCCCTGCCGAAGGGCTGCGGTCCAGAGTAGCGTGGAGGGCAGGGCAGGCAGTTGTAACCTGGTTCTGTGTTCACACACTGATGGACTCCATTGAGCACGAAACAGGCATCGGGAACGTCTTTGCACTGCGGAGACCAAAATTACGAATATTTAGAAACACTGGTATCTTCATTTAGAGGCGTCTAACTCATTATCGTGACACCTTACCTCATCAATGTCTTGACAGTGGATTCCATCTCCAGTGTATCCAGTCGGACACTCGCCGCACTTCCAGGAGCCATCGGGGAAGCTGGTGCATTTGGCACCAGCGAAACACGGGTTAGACAGACATCCATCTGTAGTACAGAATGGTGTTATTTTGATACTCTACAACAAGAATTTTTGCTTAAGCATGATCCTTATAAACGAAGCAATGTTAAATCTTACCAACTGGACACAACTGGGAGTTGCACAAACGGGTTCCTTTGGCGTCTCCCAGACATTCTTTTCCACCGTATTTGGGAGCGGGGCTGTTACACAGACGGTGTCTGCGCTGCAGTCCTCCACCGCACGTGACGGAGCAAGAATCCCATGGTGACCAGGGTCCCCATCCTCCATTCACTGAGACACCGAGAGAGACACAGGGTCATTTGGGTTTTCAGGTTATATTCTCTAAACACGTCAGTAGTCGCAAACACTCACCTGGGCACGGGTCCTTCTGGCACGGTTCGGTCTGACGACCGTCTCCCTCGCAGTCTTTCCCGCCCATCTGAGGCGTAGGGGAGTTGCACAACCGGATGCGAGTGATGACGCCCTCGCCACACGTCACTGAGCAGGAAGACCAGGGAGACCAGTGGCTCCAGCCACCATTCTGCTTGACTGCATGAAAACAGAAATAAGCATTAAAGAAGTGCATGGGAATCCAAACATGATGTCAGCAGTGGATGCTGTTGAACTTACAGCGTTTGTCACATTCTTGAGTGTAGCAGTCTCTCGTCTGGACAGACGTGCCGTCGCAGTTGCTATTGATCCGGTCGCAAGAGCGTCCGCGCTGCTGAATGCCTCTGCCACAGGTCACCGAACAGTGCGTCCATTCGGACCAGGGCGACCAGCCGTCCACACCCGCGTCGTTCGCTTGAAGAAAAGAATGAGAGAACATGTCTCCAAATGTGGCCACAGGTCAGATGAATTACATCGATGAATTCTGAAACTGGACTTACGTGTTCCGCAGCGCGGACAGCATTCGCCGTCTGGGACGGTAGCGTTGGCACAGGGCATGAGAGGACAGGAGATCTCACGGCACACAGTGGCGGAGTTCTGCGAATAAAATATTTGAAGCAAGTTTAATCGCACGATCCCAACAGCTGCACATAATGGATGAGAAATAAACGCCTCTCAGCTGGCAATAAAAAGTGACCCTTGGCTTTGGCAGGAAAATCGTGTGGTGATATAAACTGTGAGCGGGCAGCAGGGAATACATCTGAACAGACTAACAAAGTGTTTTAATGTGGCCAGCATGAGGGGTGGAGAAGACACACTGAGTCAGCGGCCACAACCGCACACACACTAACACACACGCAGGCGCTGGTCTCACCGGAAACCAGAGACAGCGGGTATCACTCACCAATTAAAACATTCCTGAATCCCGGCCATTCAGATGCATGTGTGCAGAGACAGAAAGACAGAATGCACTGAGAGAGAAAGAGATTGCACCTTTTGGCCTTCTCCAACTCCAAAACCAGGGCTTTTGAGCACATTTTACATTGGTTGAACATACCTGACATGTGCAGTGGGTGCAGCTGTCCACCGTCCACTCGTCTTTGTCTTTGTAAACGATGCCGTTGTGCAGACAAACCCCTTCGTGGACTTTAATCTGAGTCCTGATTAAGTTGTTCTCTGCCCACTGAAAGCCAGAAGAAGAACAGATTAGAAACAAGTTTCATTTCATGTGAGGGAAGTGACTGGGGAAAACTGTTTGGCGTTAGAAGAGAAACAGGGTGGGGAGACACATGTAGGTATGAATGTCAGACAGACAGACAGACAGACAGCTGGTTTTGATCCTCACCACTTGGTGGAGCTCGTTTGACAACTGCTTCACCACCACGCCGAGTCCCTTGAGCTCCTTAAACATGCTGGACAGATCATCACAGGAGAAACCACAGATGTCCTGCAGATCTGAAGAGGAACAGGATTGTGACTTCTCGAGTCCATGATGAGACCCCAGACACATTACAAACACATGACGATCAGCTGACCTTTAGACTTGTGTCCGGTGTAATCAGTGCGGATGGCCGGACTGGATCCGTTCACGGAGGTTTCCAGGGTCATGACATCAGCGATTACGGTTGCTGTTTTGACAACACATAAGCTTTAATACAATATATTTTATATGGAAATACATGCATTGCATTTTATTTTTTCAGTTAATTTTATTCAACATAAGATTTAGCTCGAGAAATACTCACAGCTCTCGCAGCCTTTGTTGCGTAAAATCGCGTCCAGCGTCGTTCCAAAAACAAACCGCACATTCTGGAGAACTCCCTGGAAAACGGGATAATGGTCAAAAACCGAGACTGGCAGAAAAAACCGAACAGAGTTCCAACAGCTACTATTACATGGAACATTCAGACTGAGACTGTAAAACAAAAACACTCGCTGAACGCGCATTATGCGTCTTTACGCATTTCCAAAAGTCTCATTAGAGGACGAAAGTATGCATCACATGGAAATGTAATACAACAAATACCACAAGTCATTACTATAAAGCCACATTTTCCTGTAATCATGCATCTCTGATACACCACGCATGAGCAAAATCCAGATTCTCACCATGAAGCGATCGGATTTGGCGGCTCCTTTGGCGATCCGCAGGCTCGAGATGTCCGCGTTCTCCTGATTCAGGATCTGCTGGATCGGAGCATCGAGTTCTTGATTGTTGATCTCCTCGCAGCCCACATGGACCTGAGCGCGATCCTCCTGCACAAACACCGTGATGTTCTTCCAGTGCCCGTTCGCCACGTTCACGTCCTCAATGGACACCAGATGCTGTCCGCTCGCGGTCCAGTACACCAGATCCACCGTGTTGGCTATGCCATTCGAGATGATCTCAAAGACGGATCCGGTGCCGTCTCTCCTCTCCACGGAGATCAGGCTGCCTCGGGTGCGCTTGGCTTGCTTGATGTTGGCGGTGAAGATGAAGCCCCTCTCGCTCTGGATGGAGTAGATCAGGTCCCTGAAGGAGAGCTCGGGCACTGAGGGGATCAGGTTCGGGTTCAGGATCTTGTACGCGGGGCTGTTTGGATCGGGTCCCTTCACTAAACTCACCCCGTGATGCTTCTTATGGACGTTTGTGAGCTCGAACAAATCGAACACGGTGTCATCGTCAGGCATTCCTGCGGATTTGGAGAGAAAACGCGTTGAGCGCACACAAATACATCAGACGCATGAAAATGAATCAAAGCGGAAAGTTTCTCCTCACCTACGTGTCTGCTGCTCACCGAACTCCAAAACAAGAGGCACAAAACGAGTCCTCTCAGAGTCATGATTCCCCCTGAAATCACATCACATCACATCACATCACATCACATCACATCACACATCTGTACGTGAGGAATCTTCTTAAAAGCACAACGCTGAAAAAATAAACACTCACCTGAAGAGAGACACTCTTATAACGAAGAAGCTTTGAAGAAATTCCCTGGTATCTTTGACTATGTGTGTGTGTGTGTGTGTGCGTGTTGGAGATGTTCTGCTCTATCCGCACAGGAGACTCCAGCGCTATTTAAGTCATTTCACACATTCTTCAGCTGCTCTCTCGACCAATCAGCGTCCAGGAGGACGCGCACATTTAACATCAGGAGAAAAAACTGCACATTCCACAGCAAACTTTCCATCGGCCAACAATCTGCTGCGAAGGCGCACACACACACACACACACACACATACAAGCCAAAAATGACCTTTACATATAAATATTAGGCACTACAGTTCAAAAGTCTGGAGTTAGTAAGATTTTCTCTTCTACTCAAAAATACAGTGAAATCAGAAATATAGTGAAATATTGTTACAATTGAAAACAGCTGTTTTCTATATGAATGTCTGTTAAAATGTATCTGATGTGATCAAAGCTGAATTTTCAGCATCATTACTTCAGTCTTCAGTGTCACATGATCCTTCAGAAGTCTTGCTGCTCAAGAAACTTTTCTGATTATCAGCATTTATATAATATTTTTGGTTTATTTTACATTTTACTTTTCAAGATTCACAGATGAATAGAACGTTCAAAAGAACAGCATTTATTTGACAACTTTACTGTCTTTACTGTGATTAATTTCTTACTAAATAACAAACTTTCCGCTCATCCAGCCGGATTCTGTTTGGTCTCTGAATCATTTGTTATGACAGAAATTCCATTAGCATTCCATTAGGATTGTGTTTGAAAAGGTCTGAATTTGGACATTATGGTATTTCCTGTTTATAAGTGTGATTTATTCCTCATATTAGTCAAACTGAACTATTCCTGTGAGACTAAGAAGTAATGAAATCAAAATTAGTTTGTTCCATAAGGTGATTTATCTCCAGTGTGGCAGATTCTAATGCAGCTGCTGCTGTATGTGTGTGTTTAATTATGTAAACGCCCAGGAAACATATCAAATATTATAGTGATGCAGTCATGGCTTATAAAACGAGCGGTGTGATGGTACAGGCCCGTTGACGCTCGCGTGTGGGCGGAACAGAGAAACGCAAAGCCTTCTGAAGGCCTGATGTCAGTGTTTCCAGTGGATGTGCAGAGATATGTGTGTCACTGAACGCCTGTTCAATATCACTCACTGGAGTTTAAAACAAACAGACGATCAGCAGTTACACACTCCAACATCTCTGCGCTGCGTCTCCTGATGAAAAATAATAATATGACAGAAGTTTTTCAGTGCAGTGTACGTCCCGTAAAGACAGTGGCCACAAAATGCATTTAAATGTCTCAGTGTCGTTCAGTAGTAAAGATTAAAGCAAAGGAAGACTGAAGTGAAGTTTGTTACGGGAGCAGCTCCTGCGGCGTCTGATCAGACACAGACTCGTGCTGTGATATTTCATGACCGAATGACAGTCGCACATTTAGAAGATTGATTATAGAAGCTCAGAATTGTTAAATCTATCCTGAGAAACACTCTATGCTTTATTTCTCATAGGAAATGACCTCATGCTTATGATTTGTGATTGTAATTGTGACAGAAGTAGGTCAGATGAACTTACAGTGAACATACAGAGCTCCAGAATCTGACATCTGCTGAGAACAAACCATCAAACGCTTCGTGTTCGGCCTGTGAAAGAAA
Source organism: Labeo catla (assembly GCA_012976165.1). Taxonomy (NCBI): domain Eukaryota; kingdom Metazoa; phylum Chordata; class Actinopteri; order Cypriniformes; family Cyprinidae; genus Labeo; species Labeo catla. Next base: position 141,278 of record VONZ01001412.1, on the reverse strand, counting down.
AAAAACATCCTCATGTGACTGTCAGATTAAAAATGCATCATCAGCTTCAACTTAACTGACATTTACTGAAGGAAACATGAGTGACGCTCACCTGTGGAAGAGTCTGAGAGATTTACTGTCAGAATATGCAGGATTTATTCACCTGTTTTACCATCTGACACACTGAAAGAACAGTTGAAACAAAAATGAAAATTAGCTGAAAGTTTACTCACCCTCAAGCCATCCAAAATGTAGATGAGTTTGTTTGTTCATCAGATTTGTAGAAATGTGTCATTCCATCACTGTCTCACCAATGGATGTGAATGGGTGCCGTCAGAATGAGAGTCCAAACAGCTGATAAAAACATCACAATAATCCACAAGTAATCCACACCACTCCAGTCCATCAGTTCATATCTTGAGAAGACAAAAGATGAAACAAATTCATCATTAAGACGCTTTGAACTAAAAGTCCATAAGAGTCCATAATCCATAATAACACTTCCTCCAGTGAAAAAGTGATCTGGTCTGAATCAGGAGAGAAATCTGCACAGATCAAGCACTGTTTACAAGCCAAAACAGTCCAAAAACAGCTCTAAACCGTAAATCTTTTGTCTTCTCAAGATGTGAACTGATGGACTGGAGTGGTGTGGATTACTTGTGGATTATTGTGATGTTTTTATCAGCTGTTTGGACTCTCATTCTGACGGTACCCACTCACTGCATTGGTGAGACAGTGATGGAAATGAAACATTTCTACAAATCTGATGAACAAACTCATCCTAATCTTGTATCACTAATGATCTGAAAAGATGACATTTAATAGCATTCTGACGGCACCCATTCACTGCAGAGGATCCATTGCTGTGAGTGATGGAATGACACATTTCTACAAATCTGATGAAAAAACAAACTCATCTACATTTTGCATGGCCTGAGGGTTCAGTACTTCATGGTTGATTTTTTTACCTCAACACACATCAAAGTTGTTTGCAGCACAATCTCAATAAAAACGAAAAACTTGACATTTCAATCCATCTGTGACATGTAACACCTTTAACACAGTTTTTTGTGCTTGCCTTCATAGTTAGCAGGTGATGTGAATCTCTATATCTGTCAAGTGGGATTTATAGAGCTACGTCACTGAAACTGTCACCGCTCCGTCAATCCCTCAGATCGGATGCGTGTGGACCTGAGGATGATGGTGGGATCTGTAGCCCCAGGCCTGGAACTTTCCAATAAATGATGAGTCACTGGCATCGGTCGTGTGTTTTTGCCACGGGCACTGCTGTCAAGCTCCAACAAATGCAGAGTTCCTCTGAATTCAGCTCCTAGAGAAACTCAACATGTTTAATTTGACATTCAGACATCAGATCTGGATCCTTCCTCACATTGAAGATTTAAGAGGTTTGTCCTTTAGGAAAGGTGCCATTTCCTGGCATTTTCATGGCACTGCTCCTCATTTCTTTGGAAAATATTCCATAACTAAATAAAGGCAGTTTAGATGATGTGATCTGACAAACACTGTCTGATTGATCCAAACACTCCAATCCAAACATGCAGTCGCTCTCATTCCTCCGGCTCATTCACTGAGTCCAAATCTCAGATTTCACAGATGGAAATTTATTGGGGTTTTGTGCATCTGAAATACTCAAAAATACGCAAAAACAAATGCTTGACATTTGCATCAATCGACCAGTCTGCATTTCATTGTTGTTATAGTTAACAAACTTTGTTACTTGAAATAAAGTAAACATTAACTGAAAAAATTAAATATGACTTTTATTTGATGTAGTGGCCTAGGGCAACATTCCTCAGGTTTAGTTAGAAAATAAAGCTAAAAAAACTATATATATATGAAATCACAACTACTAAACATTACAAGCGCACAACAGAATTACTAAAACTTTAACTAAAATTAAAATAAAAAATTATATATATAAATTGATTCAAAATAATAATAAAAATGAATATTTAAAAAAACCTAAATGTAATAAAAAACAACAAAAACAAAAGTATTAAAACTAATTCAAATTAAAATCTAAAAATTAAAATTAAAACTACATAAAAAATAATAATTATAACAGAATCTCTATGATTTGCACAGTACCTGTTCGGTCATGAACACAATTAAAGTTAAAGTAAATTGACTAGAGAAGTTTGCAATCCATTTTTCTTTGGTTAATTTGGGTTAAACGTGATATTTGTTGATTAAAATTACACTTTCTATATGAAAGTAGTGTGTCAGTAAAATGTATTGATGACGGCACATGGAAGCAAGTTATTACATTTTGATTAAGGATTATGAAGATAAGCATTTATTTCTGTAGAATGATGTCACTGATGAATCATTCACAATAAGAGCAGAACAAGAGTGACCGTAATCTTCATCTTCTGTCTTAAATTCAAAACTTAGAGTTTAAACCCTTTGCCTGGAATTCTTTGTCCTGCACTAACTCATGCAGTTACTAGCCGTTCAGCTGAACGTGCTGTGGATCATCCGTCCACAGATGCTGTTATTTAGACTCTTTGCCCCGCCGTGTCCTCAGGGCTCAGTCTGGACTCATCATGTATGTAGGTAACGGGGTGAAGGAGCACACGTCCTCAGGGAACACACGCTTATGCTCATCTCTGACACGCTTGACCTTCCGGGAAAGAGAGCTTGAAAATCTCTGCAGATTGCTTCATGCTTGTGGATGACGAACATGATACTTAGGGTTTAGTTCAGGTGATGCTTTTCAAACACTGCTGAGCAATCGGGATTGAAGCCGTCAGACGAACAACAGTAGCTGTGAGATTAATGATGGCAAGAAGATCAAGTCAAGTCAAGTGTGCATGTGTAGCACATGAGGTTTACAGAAAGTCATGCTGTCATGAGGATCAGTGCTGTTCTAGTAAGAGATCAGTCAGTTTCGAAAGAAAAAAAACGACTGATATTTAATTTTCATATTAGGAGAAAGCCAACCAATATTTAAATCTCTTACCTGAACAAAACTGACCAATATTTAACTTTCTTGTTAGGAGAAAACTGACCGATATTTAAATCTCTTAACATAACAGAACCAACCGATATTTAACTTTCTTAACAGTACAAAACTGACCGATATTTAAATCTCTTAATAGAACAAAACTGACCACTATTTAACTTTCTTGTTAGGAGAAAACTGACCAATATTTAAATCTCTTAACAGAACAGAACCAACCGATATTTAACTTTCTTAATAGAACAAAACTGACCGATATTTAATTTTCATATTAGGAGAAAACCAACCAACATTTAAATCTCTTAACATAACAGAACCAACCGATATTTAACTTTCTTAACAGTACAAAACTGACCGATATTTAAATCTCTTAATAGAACAAAACTGACCACTATTTAACTTTCTTGTTAGGAGAAAACTGACCAATATTTAAATCTCTTAACAGAACAGAACCAACCGATATTTAACTTTCTTAATAGAACAAAACTGACCGATATTTAATTTTCATATTAGGAGAAAACCAACCAACATTTAAATCTCTTAACATAACAGAACCAACCGATATTTAACTTTCTTAACAGTACAAAACTGACCGATATTTAAATCTCTTAATAGAACAAAACTGACCACTATTTAACTTTCTTGTTAGGAGAAAACTGACCAATATTTAAATCTCTTAACAGAACAGAACCGACCAGTCAGTTTTGTTCTATTAAGAGATTAAATATCAATTGGTTTTATACAATTAAGAGATTTAAATGTTGTTCTATTAAGAGATCGGTCAGTTTTGTTCTAATAAGAAAGTTAAATATCGGTTGGTTTTGTTTGATAGAGAGATTTAAATTTTGTGCAGTTTTGTTCAGTTAAGAGAATTAAACATCAGTCAATTTTATTCTAGTAAGAGATTTAAATGCCTTTTATATTTCAATTGGTTGGTCGGTCGGTTTTGTCCAAATCATGAGTAAGCAGCTCTCAAAATCTATTAAAAAAATATAAATGAATGAAAATACTGAAATACTGTCTAAAGTGAGAAACAGCCAGTTGTCGAAGAGTCTGATGTGAATGTAATTAGCAGTCATTTAGGTCACAATGTTGAGAAATATAGAGTATGGTTTTCATTTCAATTAGTAATGGCTCTAATTTCAGGCACAATTATTATATTGTGATGGCATTCTTTACGGTGGTTGAAAATGACTTGTTGAAAATGACTCCATTTCTGTTCTCATCACACACAGAAAGTGACTCACGAGTCCGTATATAGTCCGTCCTGTGCTTTGTCTGTCCCGAACACAGAGCAGGTCGACAGACAGATGCTGAATTAGGGCTGAAGTAACAGGGATAATGGATTTAGCTTTGAATCGCTGGAATGTCACATTTCAACCACATCCAGTTTGGACGAGTTCGTTTGGGTTTCTCGTGTGGCATATGCTTCGCTCCGATCATAGGAAGGGAATGTGTCTGTCCCACAGGATCTTAAAACATCTTCTGAATGAAGAATCAAGAAAAGGTGCAGCAGTAGCCGGTCGTTCCTGATACGTCTCACATTGCATCTCCATTTATGGGCAGTGAGGGAGCCCAAATGATTCTGTGTCGCAGCGAGCCGGAATATTCAGAGCTTGATTTGACGAGCACATCTGTGCGTCTTACATCACCGATGCTGTTTATACAGAACTTCACATTCTCTGTGACGGCATCTTTCTGCTGCCAACGTCTTCATCATAAACGTCTCGGAAAGCCATTTGGTAAAAATAAATGAATAAACAATAGAGATCAGTGTAAATGTTCCTTCAGATGTCTGATCTATCTGAACTGTAAATACATGTAAAGAGTGTGAGTCAGAGGTCAAAGGTCATTCTGATTCACTCACCACCTGTGACTCCTCAATAAGCTTATGAAATCACAGCTGCTCACTGTTGCTCAATGTTTAAGGGCCAAAACTCATAAAATATAATGTGATCATTAGAAGCAGAGCCGGTCGTTCACAGCGCAGGTCTTTCCCATGAAATCATGAAGATCTTCACGACTGCAAACACTGTTTGTGGAGAACTTGCCAACCTGGTGGAGTAATTAACATAGGTTTTTGAAAGAATTAAATGAACACACAAATGAAATCAAAGATGTTTTCACACATGCAAATGTTCAGGCTTCATATTCATGGTCTCTGAAATCATGCATCTATCATCAACAGCAGATAAATGTACCAGTTTGGCATCGGCTCTGAAGACACATGCGCACCGGCATCGGTAGCCCCCAGGAATCACACTCCTCAAATATGGGTCAGAACCTCAGAGGAACCAGCTGAGAAAAGTAAAGCAGGATCATTCATTGAGGGGGGTGAAAGAACTGCGCGTGATGCCAAAACTAGACCCGCTACAGAAAGTACAGCAAACACACACGTCTGCTGAACTGATTTATGCACAGGATGGTGAAGTCTGCGGCTTCCAGCATTTGCTTTCACAGTGAACAGAAGCGTGTGTCAGAGCAACAGCCTGTAATTTACCTCAATATAAAGATCCGCCGTAATGAACGGCTGCTCAAAACCACCGTACCAGGAGATGCACAGAGAGGCCGTTCACGCTCACAGAATCTGAATCCGGTGAAGCCTAATAAAATGCATTGAAAAGCACGCCTTGGTTTTGATCTGGACCGTCTCCAAACTTTAAACAGATCTGATTTATTGGGTTTTTAAGTTTGATGTTCAAACTTTCTTACAGAAGCTGAAAGCTCAGATCATTCCAGTATCAGAAGAAGGATTGCGTTTGTGAAACTTGCTCTTCGAAATGAAAGCCAGTTTCTCTGAACGGCCACTGAAGTTGTAGGAATCTAGAAGCTGAACATAAACAAAAAGAATAAACCAAAATGATGCAACATGAAAATAGCTGTTGTAAAAAAATATACTGAAGCAGTTCAGAAGCTGTAATGTGAACTAATGCATCTTCACCTTGTCCTCGCTAAGAGTCCTCGTCACTCTTTACATGCTCTTCAGCATTCACAATACCCTACAACAACACATCCTGACAGGAATCACACTTCAGTATAGTTATGGGTTGGATTTTTTGCCTGCCCGAGTTTGTTTTGCAATACCGTCCTCGCCTGACAAACTGAACTAGACAGAGAACCCAGCAGACAGAATTGCATAGGCTTGTTCCTGTTCCCAGATCCTAACTGGCAGGAGTCGGCCTCCAAGAACACATCCCAGGCCGGAAGGATGTTAAATTCCTGCCAGAACCACCTCCACTCTGGGTTTTGTACACAAGTCCTCCTTGAGGCAACACAGGGGCTTGGTTTTGGCAAGTTCACTTTGTTGAACTCAGTAAACTCGTTGCCTGAGAGCAGTAGGGTCAGTTGAAATCACAGACTTACTGGTAGGTGGTCGACCACATTTGCCACCTCAAGGAGATGGAGATCCTGCAGGGACAATGGGCCCCTTTCATTGTTGATCCTACCTCCAAGTCCATTCCCCAATCTCATTCCTGGAGCCTTAATCTCTAATCAAACACACCTGATTCAACTCATCTCTCACTTTAAGTTCAGGATGCACACCAAGATGCTGCATCCTCCTACCTCACTCTTATGAGTTTACATCCTCTCCAGAAGATTGAGCTTGATAAGCAAATGACGCCATCACTTTCCAGAACCTTCTCATTCACCCTCTCCTAACCCTAACCCTAACCCTTGACAAATAATGTACTCACCCCCTTGTCATCCAAGATGTTCATGTCTTTCTTTCTTCGATCAATAAGAAATTGTTTCTTGAGGAAAACATTCCAGGATTTCCCTCCATATAGTGGAATTCTATGGTGCCCGTGAGTTTAAACATCCAAAATATAGTTTCAATGCAGCTTCAAAGGCTCTAAATGATCCCAGCCAAGGAATAAGGGTCTTATCTAGTGTAAAGATTGGTTATTTTCCAAAAAAAACGTATTTTATATACTTTTTAACCTCAAACGCTCGTCTTGTCTAGCTCTGTGTGAACTCTGTGTAATCCGGGTCAATACAGTTAGGGTGCGTCTAAAAACTCCCATCTCATTTTCTCCTCCAACTTCAAAATCATCCTATATCGCTGTTTCGCTATATCGCTGTTATATCGCGATGTAGGATGATTTTGAAGTTGGAGGAGAAAATGACATGGGAGTTTTTCGACATACCCTAACTGTCTTGACCCGGATTACACAGAGTTCACAAAGAGCTAGACAAGACGAGCGTTTGAGGTTAAAAAGTATACAAATTGTATTTTTTTTTTAGAAAATAGCCAATCACTTTGCTAGATAAGACCCTTCTTCCTTGTCTGGGATCATTTAGAGCCTTTTGAAACTGAAGTTCAAACTCACGGGCACCATAGAAGTCCATTTTATGGCGAAAAATCCCAAAATGTTTTCCTCAAGAAACATAATTCTTTATGAGTGAAGCAAGAAAGACACAAACATCTTGGATGACAAGTGGGTGAGTACATTATCTGTAAATATTTGTTCTGGAAGTGAACTTCTCCTTTAATCCCTTGCTGTTTTAACTTCTATACGGTTCTAAGTACGTCTAAAACTAACACTTGTCATGTCTATCGCCTCTTCGTGATGAATCAGTATTCCTCAACTGTAAGTTGCTTTGGACCACTGTTGTAACCTACCTTCTAGTTCCTTGCTGCCCAGACATTGATGAAGAAGTGGGAGATTCAGTTGCAGTCTTCCTGGAGAAGGGCCGAATCGCTTCAGCTCCTGAAAATGGTGTCGTCTGCTGTTGTTTCTCCCAAGGTGTCCCAAGTTTCTCCACATCATTGCCTCGTCTTTGCAAGCGAAGGAGAAGTAGGCCTCCACCCAATTCCCAAGGTTCAGTGGTTCCAGAGACACCGGCTCTCTTCTTCTCAGCTCCGGAGCCTGCTTTAGAGTCCAGTCCAGCGCCTGGATCCGTTACGGTCCGCGTTTTCAGCACCACCCTGGCTGTCCACTGGGGTTCCTATTCCTTTAGATTCCTTTTGTTTGCTGTCAGCTGGGGTTTGACCAGACTCTGTCTGATTTGTTTTAGGTACTGTTGTGTTTTCCCTTCCTCCAATCCTTTGGTCTTGTGTTGGTGTTGCGTTGGGTCTGGCATATTTTATGTTTTAGTGTGTTTCTGTCTTGTATTTGGTTTTAGGAATGTCAGGGTTCTGTTGCTTGGTGACAGAACTTCAACACTCACATCATGCCGTCCCTGAGCGAGCGTGCGGCTTTAAATGCTCTCTTGTGCTTGAGATGCGTTGTATTTGTAAAGCGTGGTGTCTGGATCTTCACACTTCTGTCTGGTTTGGTTTTCAGTTAAGTTTCAGTGCTGAAACATTCACGCTCCACGTTTTGTTTTTTCCAAGGTTGTTCATACCCTCGCTGGATGCTCTCGTGTTTTTCTCACACGTGGCTTTCATCGGCCGGATGTCTTATGTTGGTGGTGTAACACGCGGCTTGTGAGGTTTTCATTGGCTGTGTGAATTAATGTCATGTTTTGAACACGTGGCTTTTCTTGTGTTTCTATGTGCCATGTGTTCCGCATCTATTGTCCTAACCTTGCCTTTAACCCGCCGTTGTTAGTATCTGATCATTAGTTAATTTACCCCACCTGTCCTTTCGCATTACCCTCCTCATTTCCTCCTTTATTTATTTTCCCCCTGTGTTTTGCACGAACGTATCTACTCTTAGTCAGCCTTGTCAAGTCTGGTTGTTTTGCTTTTTGTTATTTAAGGTTTGTTTTTTTGTTTTTCACCACAGGCCATTTGTCTCCAGCTCTGTTGGCGGTAGTCTGGGCTGTGTTGTGTTGTGTTTGTTTTGCATTTTTTCCTTTTATTTAATAAAGAACTCTGAATTGAAGCTGTCTGTGTTTGGGTTCTGTCCTCCTCACCTGACACGAACAGCCAAACCGCAGTAATAAACATTTTTAACGAATCTGAGAACAATATACAGCAAACCGTGAGAAAAGAGAAGCTTTTTATTTTAGTAAAACTTGCACGTCTGAACATCACCCACAAGTCAAATTCAACTTTTTTTTTTTTTTTATTATTCTACAGATGTATGTTCATTTGGTTTTCATTATGCTCATTAAGCTAAAGTTCCTATATCTGACCGGCATTTCAGGAAGAAAACAAATGATATTTTGACTGAATTATAAGCAAACTGGATCTGGTCACTTTTATGTGCTGATATTTTAATAAGTCATTCAATATACACCTAAACGGAACATTTATTTCCACAATAATAAGCTTATTAAAATATTTTTATTCCAATTAATGTTCATATTAATTTGATAATTATTAATAATTTATTTTGATAAATGAATATCTCTAAATCAAAATCTATGTATTTTGTTTTTTTTTTTGTTGTTGTTTGTTTTGTTTTTGATAATTAATTAATTTTGGTATATGAGTATCCCAAATCAAACATCCATGTATTTTATTTTTCACATGTATGTTTTAAACGATAACTCATATTTGCATTTATTTATTTATGTATTTATATGAATTAATTTTGGCATTTGAGTATCTTTAAATCAAACATTTATTTTGTTTTCCACATTTTTTATTTAAAATAATTTATTAATGATTATTAACTCTGGTATTTGAGTATCTCAGTATCAGTGTATTTTGTGTTTAATGTGTCTTTATTTTTGATAATTAATTCATGCACTGCAAAAAATGCTTTTCTTACTTAGATTTTTTTTTTGTCTTGTTTCCAGCCAAAATATCTAAAAATTCTTAAATCAAGAAGGATTTTCTGGACAAGGAACAACTGTCTTCTTTTCAGAAAAAAATAACTCAAAATTAAGTGAGTTTTTGCTGAAAACATCGTTAAATCCAATATCTATAATTTCTGATTTCCATGTAATAATTAGGAAAGAGTAATTACCTATGGTATTTAAGTGTCTTTAAATAAAACATCAACATATTTTTTTTTATCTAGACTGGAATTTTATGACATGAAGAGTGGAATAAAAGCGATGACTCAAGCACATAGTTAAAAATAAAAGAATGGGATCATTGGAAACACATGAAACTCAGTCCAGCGCTCAGACTGAGTTTACTGGAACATGCTGAAATATGAGGAATGCCCCGTCTTTAACTCTTTACGACAAAAACACTCGCCAAAGGAGCCGATCAGAGGAGGGTGACGGGAACGATCCGCCACATCTGCTCGACACCCTTCAGCTGCAGGTCTGTGTGTGTTAACGACTGACGGGTTACCGTAACTCTGATCTCGAGGGAAGTTGTAGATCACACACGCGCCGTGGACTCGGCGTTCAGCACAAGAGCGTCAGGAATGTCTTTGAACACGTGCCACGTCACTCGACGTCACGCTCCACATCCTCCGAGCGGCTGAGAATCTGTTCCTCAGAGTCCTGAAGATCAACAGAACTTAAACACAAAAACCAATGTTCACACAAACGCTGGCCAAAATCTCTGCTTCTATAACTAATGCATCAGCCCTCATGCAAAAGTCAATCACTCCATTATTACACGCTGCTTCATCAACACTCATAATGCATTCTGGGTTTTAACAATTACATAACCATTTCTAAATAATGCATAGTTTGAAGTGAGAGAATGAAACTTTGCAAATGCTTTAAGACCCTTAAAAGTCATTTATTTTTTAAGATATTTGTGACCCTGGAGCACAAAACCAGTCTTAAGTCACTGGGGTGTATTTGTAGCAATAGCCAATAATACATTGTATGGGTCAAAATGATCATTTTTCTTTAATGCCAAAAATCATTAGAATATTAAGTAAAGATCATGTTCCATGAAGCTATTTTGTCAATTTCATACCACAAATATATCAAAACTTTTTGATTAGTAATATGCATTGCTAAGAATTTCTAACATCTTCTAACAAACCATACATCAGTGAAAAGCTTATTTATTCAGCTTTCAGATGACGTATAAATCTCAATTAATCAATAAAACAATTAATCTCAATAAATCTCCAAATTCCATTAGGTGTCAAAAATACTTTCTGTATAATTAAAACCATTTTTATTACCGTCATAAAACCTTTGTCAAAAACTGTAGTCTTTTCTCCATATTTCACATGCTTTTGGACGGAAGTTTGTTGTTGAACATTAAAATGTCTGTCTGCTGATGAAAAATTAATCACTTTTTCATCTGAAACTAAAAGTTTATGCAAGAAAAATAAATCTATTTTGTTTGAAAACTTTCAGAGTAATATTTATGTTGTTTTGTTAGAAATAAACACGCAGGTTTCATAAATTTGGACTGTTTTTGAGCAATCATGAGTTTTAAATTCCATTCATTCCAATGAAATTCATACTGATAATCCTCAATTACATGTTTGTTTATATATTCATATTTGTGTGTATATATACAGTTAAAGTCAAAAGTTTACATACACCTTGCAGAATCTGCAAAATGTTCATTATTTTACCAAAATAAGAGGGAACATACAAAATGCATGTCATTTTTTTATTTAGTACTGACCTGATTTCATATAAAAGATGTTTACATACATGTATAGTCCACAAGAAGAAAAGAACAGTTATAAAAACGACCTTGTTCAAAAGTTTACATACACTTGATTCTTAATACTGTGTTGTTACGTGAATGATCCACAGCTGTGTGTTTTTGTTTAGTGATAGTTGATCATTCTTCAGGTCCCACAAATTATTTTGTTTTCCAGCATTTTTGTGTATTTGAACCCTTTCCGATGACTGTATGATTTTGAGATCCATCTTTTCACACTGAGGACAACTGAGGGACTCATATGCAACTATTACAGAAGGTTCAAACGCTCACTGATGCTCCAGAAGGAAAAATGATGCATTAAGAGCCGGGGGTGAAAACTTTTGAACAGAATGGAGATGTGCGCATTTTTCTTATTTTGCCTAAATATCATATTTTTTTCATTTTAGTACTTCCCTTCAGAGGCTACAGAAGATACTTACATGTTTCCCAGAAGACAACATAAGTTAAATTTACCCTGATCTTCAAATTCCAAAAGTTTTCACCCCCCGGCTCTTAATGCATGGTTTTTCCTTCTAATGCATCAGTGAGTGTTTGAACCTTCTGTAATAGCTGCATATGAGTCCCTCAGTTGTCCTCAGTGTGAAAAGATGGATCTCAAAATCATACAGTCATTGCTGGAAAGGGTTCAAATACACAAACATGCAGAAAAAACAAAGAATTTGTGGAACCTAAATGACTTTTCCAAAAACAGCGGGCAGATGAACTGTTCATGACAAACAAGGGACTCATGAACAACTATCACTAAACAAAAAACACAGTGTTAAGAATCAAGGGGATGTAAACTTTTGAAGAGAGTCATTTAAGAGTTTGCCAGTGTTTACTAAACTATAGAGGAGCTTTGACTCATGCTGCTGGTTTAAATAACGATGCTTCCTGTTTTAAGTGTCAGTGCATGGCCTTTTTCAATTTTTAACCAGAAATGTGCACACTGCTTTCCTCATGTTCAATGATTTTTTTTCCCCATGTCTTCTTTCTGTGCCACTTGAAATATGTCCGTTTTGAATCGTCGTTACCAAAGGCGAGACACGTGAGGAAAAAATAAACGATCGGTTGTTGGACTATATTCTGTCATAAACCACATACCATTCATTTCTGAACTTTCTACCGTCTGTTACTGGAAATGACATTACTGCTTGATATGTGCAGATCGCAATAAAGTTTACACACTTTTGGTCCGTGAACTGGATGTCGCTCAGGACGCTCTGTCTGTGGAAGTCTGCCCAGGAGCGCTTCCAGAAATCACATCCATTTTTTGTCCCGTCCATTGCTTTGGTTATGACTGTGCCAATCTCTGCTTTCGTTTGAGGGTATTTAGCACCTTCTAGGAGCCCTGTAGAACCGGGCCTGGGCTTGAAGCAAGGACGTCGTCCGGGATGCCATGACATAAGCGTATGCCCTCCATAATGTCACACAAGTACACATATATCTGACCAGATACAATATGGTTTTAATTACAAAATAAATGTTTTATAAAATAATGATTGTTCTGGCCCAAACAGGGATTTTATGGGAATTATGTGGGGTAAATACACATATGTGAGCAGAAACACACCTGACACGTGGAACATGAAGGAGGTCACAGGAGGTTCAGAAGGAAGCGGTGAGACGGTCGATCCAGGTTCATTTACTGCTACTGGAGCTGCAGAGTGAGAGAGAGAAAGATGTAGTTCTACGGTGAGAAGCGGAAGCCGAAATGACAGATGAAGGTGTTGATCTGCCGTGACAATGTGAGTGTTTAGCAGAACTCATTCGTGCTGCTGAATCAGACGCGTGACCGGATCTGTTCGTGTTCCTCTCGTGCCAGAGTGAGATGTGATATTGAGCCGCTCGCTCCTGCTGGGACTGACTGGAATATACATTCACCAGATGACATGACAAGCCTGAGAGAGGACAAATGAACCCAAAACAGCCAGAAAACAGAGGGAAAATCCTCAACTACAACACAGTCACATTTCCAACACGTCTTACACAATCACATGAAAGAACGGCGAGTGCTGGAGAGTCAGCGATGAGGAAAGGAACAGCAGATCTCCTCAAGAACACACGACTCATGTCTGCTGCCAAGAAACTGCTGTAAAATTTACTTTAAAGATATTTGAAACTACTGCATATGGGGATTCTATAATTGGAGACACATTTGGCATTTCAGAAAGTTAAGAAAACATATTTAATTTGAATAATTCAGCGCTTGCCAAACACAAGTTTCTTCCTTTTTTACTTTTAATGACAAAACAAATGTCTTTATGGTATTGTTTGTCAACTCTGTTACGGACAAATGTGTAGAAATAACAATAAATCATAACAGGAAAAATCCTTCATGTTTCATTAGACAAACAGTCCCTACATTCCAGAACTTGAAACTGAGATAACCTCAGATTTCACCCATGCATATCTTTAAAATTAAATATATACCTCTGTCTTCACAGAACCGTCCACTTGGAGCAAATATTTTTCATCTGAAAATGTATTATATACAATATCCAGTAATAAATAAATGAATAAATAAAAAGTTGCTGAAATATTATAAGGGTGCAAAAGTAAATCAATGTTTACTTCACTATATTAAAATTAAATCCTAATCTAATCATGACAAACTACATATCGTTGGAAAGGTCTAAGACTCCTAAATAGATATTCTACCACTGTTTTTTGTTACAAATGATGTAGGAACAGCAATAGATTAATTTATGACGAGAGTGCACCTCAAAAATCGACATCATAAATACATCGTTCTGACCTTTGTCAAAAAAAAGAGACTTTTTCGTTGCCTTTTTCTCTATCACGTTTCAGAAATCATCAGAAATGATAAATCATTTGAAAGCTAAAAACCTCAAAATTCATCCTTTGAAAAAAATCAGACATTGCATCACCATGGAAATGGGACTTCAAAATCATATTACAAAATGTATTTTCATGAATTGTAACAATTTAGGTTTGAATAGTGCACTTTTATGTCTGTTCAAAAATGGGGGTGACAGTTTAAGGGTTAAACAACAGTTTTATTGTTTTTTTTTTTTTGTGTTCATAAACAGAGTTGACCCTTAATTGACCCTTACGTCCCGTAACAGAATCGTAAAGTAACAAGTGGAGTTTTGGGCAAAAAATAAATAAAACTGTCAATTCTGTTACCATCAAACTCTGTTACCAAGGTAGAGTAACAATGTTGACAATGCGGTAACAGAATTGACAGTCCACCGGGTAATTCTGTCAGTTCTGTTACCGCATTGTCAACGTTACTCAGAATTGACAATTTTATTTATTTTTTGCCCAAAACTCCACTTGCTAGCATAAATGATTAAAAGACTTAAATAACACAAAATTCAGTTTTGACTCTTTATATAATAACTCTTGTTGTAAGAGCTTTTTAGATTTTTTTTTTTCTCAGAAACAGCACATAAACTTTTCAGTCCTTCAGATCTTATCAGTGAGGAAAAGTGGCATCATTTATTATATCTTACATAGCTGTGGGCGATAATTTCACTAATTTAAAGGCAAAGTATGGTGCAGTAACAGAGTTGACGCGAGATTTACAAACATATTTTTGAAAAGAAAAAAGTTATTTAAAAAAATAAATAAATAATGTTGTAAAATTAGGTAAATGACTCTTTAGGGCTTTTATAAATAAAATAAAATAAATATCACCAAAAGAAAAGTACAATAAAATATTTTGATTGCACAGTGATACATGATGGAAGAAATGCACTGATTTGGACAACAAGAAATTTTAATTTTAAGCTATTTAAGACACGTTTTGCAGACATTTTTATACTGTTCTCGACTTTAACATCAACTTTTACATCACCTTTTTTCTTTCAGTAAGAACAGGGTGTGTTTTTTATTTCATTTTGGAAACGATTGATCAGTTCATTGATTTGAGCTTATGCACCTTCATTTTTCAGCCAAAAATGTCCACAAATATTGCTGTTTTCATTCAAAAACTGAAACTGAAACTGAAAGAGAAGCTGACAGAAAGACTGAATCCAAGATTTGATGATAATAAAGCATAATGAGAAACAATTTTTGTAGGGCGGTCATTTTTGAAAAGAAACATGACAAGTGCCGTGAAGTGGGGGAAAAATCTGCCAAAAAATTACAAAAACTACCCAATTTTTTGGGAGGTTTTTATTTCCTGTGTGAACAATTCAGTAAATTCAAGTCCAATTCTAAGACATTTAGAATTTCCCAGAAAAATCTAATCTTCTCCAGGGCCCTCGTTTGTGGCCCTGGACCACAAAACCAGTTACAATTATCAAACATAATCTGAAAGCTGAATAAATAAGCTTTCCACTGATAAATCGCCTTTAAACTTGTCCAAATGAAGTTCTTAGCAATGCATATTACTAATCAAAAATTAAGTTTTTATATATTTATAGTAGGACAATTACAAAATATCCTCATGAAACATGATCTTTACTTAATATCCCAATGATTTTTGACATAAAAGAAAAATCGATAATTTCGACCCATACAATGTATTGTTGGCTATTGCCACAAATATACTCGTGATACCCAAGACTGGTTTTGTGCTCCAGGGACACATATAGGAATGTGTGTAAATATAAGGAGAAAATATAGAACCTTTTCTACACACTGTTGATAAATGAGGCCCCTGATCTTTGTACGACATTCTTGAAGAAACATCAGCGCAGGAAAGATCTTCCTCCTGTTGAGCTTCTCACTTTAACCTCCATTTATTCAGCCGAAGAATTTATGAGACTCTCCTGAGACGATCACATTTCAGCCTCGAGCTGAGAGAGACAGAGAAACAGACTACTGTATGAACTCACGGCTGAAGCGTGTTCATGCGCTTTACCTTCACATCACATCTGTGCTTCTGTTCATATACGCTTCGTCTGCTCGTCTGATCTGACTGCTCAAGTGCTGCTCAAATCAAACACAAAATCATCAAACATCCATCACATCTGTGATTAGTTTTACATATGCATCAGATGCACTGAATCTTTATAAACATTATGAAATCTGGGTTTGATCCACACAATTTCTGCTCTGAACGTTTGGAACTCTTCGAATGTTGCTACTTGTTTCATAGTAATCAGAAACGTTCGAAACTAAACATTCCCACAATGTTTGCAAAATATTAACGTAACCCTAACCCTCACATGCAAACGCTCATGTACAAACGAATGGAAGCAGAGAAACCTGATGAAACGAACGGTCAAACACCGATGTGATGGATTCGGCGTCTGCAAACCCGCTGAGGTGTCGCTGAAGGAAGACGACCTGACCCGACGCGTGCTCGCGCTTGTGTTTACCGTCTGAGCGAGAGCCACATGTGGAAAAACACAAGGGAAGCTCAGATCCTCAAAGCAGATGTTCCTCACGTTTCCCTCAACATGGAAACCTGGACTCGTTCGAGACAAACAATTAGAACCTCCATCACTGATCCTGGAGCGCTGACGACCCGCTGACGGCGGTTTGGAGTTTGTGTTGCAGAATTCATACTCGTATCAAGTCACATTTATTTTTGCAGTGCTTTATGCAATACAGTCTGATTCAAAGCAGCCTCACAGAGATAAACAGGAAAAGAACAGTGTTAATGTTGAAAAATCCATCAAATATGAGACAAACTCAATTTCAGCTGTAAAGCAGCTCTACAGAAAACGAGTTGTTTTTCAGAGCAGTTCAGTTCAGTGTTTATTCAATTACCCAGGAAACAAATTAACAGCATTGTGGGAACATTGTTTTAATGTTTCAAAAATGTTGACGTGGGTTTTGAATGTTACAGTTTGAATGTTCAAAATGTAACATTATTTGAACGTTTACTATTTTTAATATTCTAAGAACGTTAAAATGTCCAGTGATTAGAATGTGACCCTGGACCACAAAACCAGTCATAAGGGATAATTCTTTGAAATTAAGATTTATACATTGTATAGGATATTCTTAGGATAGGACAATATTTGTCTGAGATACAACTATTTGAAAATCTGGAATCTGAGGATGCAGAAAAATCAAAATATTGAGAAAATCACCTTTAAAGTTGTTCAAATGAAGTTCTTAGCAATACATATTACTAATCAGAAATTAAGTTTTGATATATTTACAGTAGGAAATGTACAAAATATCTTCATGGAACATGATCTTTACTTAATATCCTAATGATTTTTGGCATAAAAGAAAAATCAATCATTTTGACCCATACGATGTATTTGTCACACCCATGTGGACTGTTTTGTGTGTTTTCTCCCATGTATGCCCTTATTTGGTCTTTCCTGTTCCGTTTCTAATTATTATGTCACTGTTTGATTGTTTTCACCTGTCCTCCCCTGATTAGTCTGTGTATTTAAGTTTGGTTGTGTTCCACGTCTGATCGTCGGTTCTTGAAGTCTTTTACGTTGTGTTTGTGTTCGTTCCCTGCTGTTCCTGTTCCCTGTGGATTACTTTAATAAATTCTATGTTCTGGATCTCCTCGCTCCTCCTCCTCATTCCCCGCACACCACGACACTGTGACAGAAGAACTGACCTTCAAACAATATGTTCTGGGCTGAGGATTTCCTGATGAATATCCAGCAGGCAGAGAGGCCGTTGGAACAATACGTGGAGGAATTCCTGAGCGTTGTTCATCTGGTGAGTTGGAGCAACGCCATGATCAACGCGTTTTCAAATGGGGCTAAACGATGACAAACTGTTCCATAACTCCTGATGATTCCCGCAAACCTGTTGCGGAATTTATCAACCATGTCCTTGCTCTTTGTCATTCCAATTTCTTTGTCAATGTGGAAGATTCTAATCTTCCCCCCATTTGTAAACACACGGCCGCTCCAGCTCGCCACCAGCCAGCGTCCTCCACGTGCTGCTCCAACGAGCTCACTCCCTCCGGTCCTCCCTCGCTCACCCCAGTTCTCCATAGCTCCTCCCTCATCCTCAGCCCAGAACCCGCAGCCAGCCCTCGGACTCCAGCCGCGGCCACGGCCAGCGCTCGGACTCTGCCCGTGGCTCACTCACGGACTCCGGCTTCGACCAGCTCATGGACTCCAGCCACACCCCCGCGCTCTGTATTATCCACTGTCAATATGGCAAGCCCCATATATATTAAGGATATTATGGATTTATGTGAATTATTTACTCCTGTGTCTCCGCTGGTTCCTTCCAGCTCTCCTTCTCCGCTGGTCCCGTCCAGCTCTCCTTCTCCGCTGGTCCCGTCCAGCTCTCCCAAGCCTCCACTGATCCTGTCCATTCCTCCAGCGCGCCCTCCAGAGCCCGAACTGCCTCCAGCGTGCCCTCCAGAGCCCGAACTGCCTCCCGAGCGCCCTTCTGTGCCGGCGCCTACTAAGCTCAGCCTTCCTGTGCTCTCCTGGGCCGATTATGCCCTAAGTTCCCCCAAGAAAATTTTGGAGGGGGGGCTTCTCCCCTGATCAGCCATGGCCACCTGGACTGTGTACTCGGCCATGGCTTCCCGAACTCGCTGACCCGCCATGGCCGTATGGACTGTGTGCTCCGCTGTGGCTCCCCGAGCTTCTGATCCGCCATGGCACCTGGGACTGTATACTCTGCCGTGGCTCCCCGAGCTTCCTGATCCGCCATGGCACCTGGGACTGTATACTCTGCCGTGGCTCCCCGAGCTTCCTGATCCGCCATGGCACCTGGGACTGTATACTCTGCGGCTCCTCGGGGCTCCTGACCTGGCCATGGGCCGGGACTCATGCTGCTCCCCTGTCGGATCTTCTCCTCCCAACCCTCCTGTGTCTGCCCTTCACGAAGCCTGAGCCACCCCCTCCCGGGTATTGCGCGCAAGTCGCACCTTAAAGGGTAATGTCACACCCATGTGGACTGTTTTGTGTGTTTTCTCCCATGTATGCCCTTATTTGGTCTTTCCTGTTCCGTTTCTAATTATTATGTCACTGTTTGATTGTTTTCACCTGTCCTCCCCTGATTAGTCTGTGTATTTAAGTTTGGTTGTGTTCCACGTCTGATCGTCGGTTCTTGAAGTCTTTTACGTTGTGTTTGTGTTCGTTCCCTGCTGTTCCTGTTCCCTGTGGATTACTTTAATAAATTCTATGTTCTGGATCTCCTCGCTCCTCCTCCTCATTCCCCGCACACCACGACACTGTGACAGTATTGTTGGCTATTGCTACAAATATACCCCAGCGACTTAAGACTGGTTTTGTGGTCCAGGGTTACACATAATTTAAATGACTTATTCAGAATTCTCTGTGTTACATTTCATGTGTTTTGTTTTGTTTTTTTTTTGAGTTGAAATAACTGTTTCTTCTTAGTTTTGTCGTATCAGTTGTGTATATTAGGGTTGTATGTTACATCTAATCTTGTTAAATAATGTTTATTGCATTATTTTAATTTCATGTGTGTTACCATGATGGTTTTTTAGTGTTTGTGTGAATGACACTGTGCACCTTCCATATACATTATGTTAGTATGTAAAAGCTGCATGTGATGATCATGTGACTTTCTCATCACCATCTGCTTTTTGTGGTTATCAGTGTATTAAAAGGATATAAAATAGATTTAAGTATTTCCATAGATTGGTACTGTATATTATATCTGTTAATGAAATTACGGTATTTAAATGTAATTTAAGTTAAATCGAAAAAAACTAAAATATTGCCAACATATTTTTCATGGTAAAATTCTGGCAACCACAGCTGCCAGTTTTTTACTATAAATTTTACAGAATGTTTTTACAGTGTACAGACTGTAGTTATGAAACTAGATCTGCATTTTTCAAAGGGCATATCAGCATTTGCAAGATGGAGGGAATAAATAATAATAATTCTACATTTCAGTTCAGTCTGCATTATGTACTATTTTTAAATGAATTGCTCAAACTACTGGTCATTTCTGAGTGACAATAGTTTCTATTTTTATAGTTTCTACACCTAATCTAGGGTTGTTTTTAATCATCTATCAGGTGAAGCGATTAGTTATCCGGTGACGTTATTCAGAACGACCGATTGTCATGCTCGACCAATTTAGAATCAGGTATTCTCCACGGGTCTCTGCGGACAGATGTTTTTCTGCTCTCTGTCATTACCTCACTGTCGTCTGACTGCAGCCACTATCTCTGAGATTCACATCCAACAGCTCAGTTTTTCCACTGGCGTGCCGAGAGCCGAATACCTGCTCCATGCGCCGCAGATCTCCACGTCCTGTAGAATCCAGAACAACAAAGATAACAGAACTTCACCTAGAAGAACTTCTCATAATGAAGAGGTTAAATTAAACAGTAAAGCACAGACCCTGACTTCTGCTTTGATCTGAACAGCCACTTTCTGAAACAGAGTTCAATCGGTCCAGCGGACGTTTAACAGACACCGTCAGTAACCGAAGGTTCCAGCCAACAGAAAACAGGCAGTGACTTCAGTCATTTAGTGCACAACAATAATCTGAAATGATGACAGATATGATAAAGATGATCAGCGCTCGGACACGTGGAGATGCCGGAGAACGAACGTGACCTTCAGAAGGTCTTGGTAATGTTACATCAAAAAAACGTTACTTCTGAATGTTCACCATACAGTCCATTTATAAAAAAAGGGTTTTAAAATAAAGAAACAAGCCCCGTGAAGCCGTGGTTTACAGTGAATTTATAACAGCTAAGGGGTGTTGTCATAGCTGTTATAAATTCACTGTAAACCGCAGCTTCACGGGGCTTATTGCTTTTATAAAACGTCTATTCCATATACGTTTTCATAAAAAAAAATATAAAACGTTATTCTCCCGCCAAACAATGTAGCTCCTCAGAATCAGTTGTGGTTGCAACAAAGTGGTTGCCGAGCAACACACAAATGTAAACAAAGGTGTATGTCTGTAGAATAATTAACAACAGCTTCAAATGTGGCTCAACCAATCAGAATCGAGGAGCGGAACTATCCTTTTCATAAACGTTATTTTCTAAGTTATGCAAATGTTACTTTGTATCATTTTGAAAATCTGAAATCTGAGGGTGCAATGAAATCTAAATATTGAGAAAATCTCCTTTAAAGTTGTCCAAATGAAGTTCTTAGCAATGCATACTACTAATCAAAAATTATGTTTTGATGTATTTACAGTGGGAAATTTATTAAATATCTTCATGGAACATGATCTTTACTTAATATCCTAATGATTTTTGCAATAAAAGAAAAATCGATCATTTTGACCCATACAGTGTATTTTTGGCTATTTTTTCTTGTTTTAAGAAAAAAAAAAAATTTGATTTTGTTTTTCTTTTCATGAAACAAGACTTAACAGCTTAAATGATTTTGCATCTCCAGTAAATGTTTCTTGATTTAAGAATGTTGAGATTTGAGCAGTGCTCTGTTAATGTGACTGGAAGAGTGTTTGTTCATATAGCTTGTTCATAATGTTCCCTGCTATCTGGATTCATGTTTTGCTGTTCTGCAGAGACTGCGGCAGCGATGCGTTTACCAGGCGCTGAGCTCCTCCATATTTCATCTGTCATCAGCACGCGTTACATACGCTTTTCACATCAGCTCAAGCCTGTATGTTTGACCGCAGGCCTCCGGTATATAGGCGAGAGGATTCCAGTGGCATTTCTAGACACGCTTCACTGCATGTGTGTGTGTGTGTGTGTGTGTGTTGTGGCCCCCTGTGTTGTATAATCACTCCTGCATGTGTTCATTCCTCAGAGCCGGGCGATTATGCAGCTTCCGTCTGCTCAATCGCTTACTGATCGTGCGTTCGGACGGATCTGAGAGCCACTCGCTGCATCGCAATCAAACACGTCTTTTGAGTTTGAATCAAGTCGGTCGCATCAATCACTCCCGACTGCTCTGGGATCAGTGTCACAGTCTGTTTGAAGTGGGAATCTGTCAGACGCAGCCAGTGTTTGAGCAATATGAAAATCAGAGCCAATCTCAAACTGCTCTCATGTGTTTACATCTGAACGGAACTGAGTGATATCGTGCATCTGGGGAAAATGTTCCCGGTTCCAGTAGATAGTTAAAGCTGATTAATAACGAAAAGATATTTGACATATGTATAAAATGCATCTGTAAACAGCTTTTGTTCATTTGTATGTGAGTAATTAATTTGGTAGGAAACTACAAGCGTGATTCCAGCAGTTTGGAAGCTGTTCACAGCAAAAAACCTGATGTTTTTCCTCAGCATTTTTGTTTCCATTACAGGTATTTAATCTTTCTAACATTTACTGCAGATGACAGAAGATAAGAAGAGACATTGATTGAAATGTTTCTGCTTAAATGATTAAAACGAGAAAAAGCATCTGCCAATTAGGCCAGAAAAATACACTTGTTTTTCCTTTGAATTATTGAATTATTAATTTTTCTGACCCCATTTTCTGAAACTTACATAAACTTATTATTCTGAAAGCAAGAATATATAGGTGACCCTGGACCACAAAACCAGTCATAAGGGTCCATTTTTTGAAATTGAGATGTATACATTATCTGAAAGCTGATAAATAAGCTTTCCATTGATGTATGGTTTGTTAGGATAGAACAATATTTGGCCGAGATACAACAATTTGAAAAACATGAATCTGAGGGTGCAAAAAAAAAAAAAAACAAATATTGAGAAAATAGCCTTTTAAGTTGTCTAAATGCAGTTCTTAGCAATGCATATTACAAAATCAAAAATCAAATCAAATCACCTTTATTTATATACCGCCTTTAACAATACAGAATTGTGACAAGGCGGCTGTACAGTATTAAATAGGAAACAGTACATCAACAATGCCAAGGGCAACAGTAAACACTCAATTTTCAGGTAAAGGCAGTTAATCAAATACAACAAAATAAAATACAATATTGTGTGAAGATAAAGTGAAGATAAAGTGTCCCCAGCTAAGCAAGCCAGAGGCGACAGCGGCAATGAACCAAAACTCCATCGGTGACAAATGGAGAAAAAAACCTTGGGAGAAACCAGGCTCAGTCGGGGGGACAGTTCTCCTCTGGCCAGACACAGAGGACTCACCAGGTCCCGTGGTCCAGTGCCGACGGCCGTCTAGGTGACGAGGTCTTCACTGGGGATCCGTCTCGGGCTCATCTAGTCGATGTGGTCTCCGCTGACATTCAGTGCTGTAGAGGTCGTCTCTAGGTGCTGATCCACCATCTGGGCTGGGTACGGACTGGATCCGGTGGTTAATGTGACCTCGGAATAAGAAAGAAACAGACTAATATTAGCGTAGATGCCATTCTTCTGACGATGCACTGGATCTGGATTATAGAAATATGTTGATGTGTTATGTGTAAGCAAGGTTAAAGAGATGGGTCTTTAATCTAGATTTAAACTGACAGAGTGTGTCTGCGTCCCGAACACTGTTGGGTAGATTGTTCCAGAGTTTGGGTGCTAAATAAGAAAATGATCTGCCGCCCGCGGTTGATTTTGATATTCTAGGTATTATCAAACTGCCAGAGTTTTGAGAACGCAGCGGACGTGAGGGACTATAATGTGATAAGAGCTCGCTCAGGTACTGAGGAGCTAAACCATTCAGGGCTTTATAAGTAATTAGCAAGATTTTAAAATCTATACGATGTTTAATAGGGAGCCAGTGCAGTGTTGACAGAACCGGGCTAATATGATCATCATGTTTGATCTTCTTTTCATGTTCACTTTGCAAACACTGTGTCTGTTCTTCTGCAGTGATGTAGGATGATTTTGAAATGATTTCTCAAGTTGAGGGAGAAAATACGATTGGAGGTTTCAACATACCCTAACTGTCTTGAGTCAGAATACACAGAGTTCAGGCAGAGTAAGACAAGACGAGCGTTTGAGATGAAAAAGTATATAAATTGTATTATTTTTATGAAAATAACCCATCGTTTCGCTAGATAAGACCCTTCTTCCTTGACTGGGATTGTTTACAACCGCATTTGTGATCGTTTGAAGCCGCATTTTGGAAGTTCAAAATCGGGGCACCATATCAGTCCATTATATGGAGAAAAATCCTGAAATGTTTTCCTCAAAAAACATAATTTCTTTACGGCCGAAGAAAAAAAGACATGAACATTAGATGACAAGGGGGTGAGTTCTGGATGTGAACTTCTCCTTTAACGTGTAATGCTTGTCTGTACATAGTATGATTTATTAACAATATTTATTGAGTAAAAACACCTAACCCTTGTGGGAGGAAAATGCTTACCGCATAATTAAATGCACTGGGTTTTTATTCTGGACTTGTCTTTATTAAACACTTGGCTAAATGCATTCAGCCACTTTAAGCATTGTAGAATTTCCCTATATATGCAATGCAGTGCAATGCTGCATTATCCAGAAAACAAGACTTAATATCATTTATCAATTTGCTTACATCTTGTGTTGATTCTGCTTTATGTTTGTGTTTGGAATTGACACAAACACTAATAGAAGACTGATTTTTTGCAGTGCTGCTCGTCCACGTCATGTTTGGACGGCCGTTTCATTATTTAACGGCTGGTTTTGTCTCAGTTTTGGCTCTCGGCTCACGCTTTCCATCCGAACTTCATCAGGAATAAAGGGAAATGGCATTTGGGGTTTGTTTGCTGCACAGTTCATCCGACACTCAGATGCTTTAATGGAAACCCTGAGAGTTAAAACAATATTTCACATGTGAGACGTGTAAGGTGAAGTGAGGGTTTGAGCAGAGATGAACCAGACTGACCTTCTGGATCCTGATCTCCAGCTGATCTATCGATGATCTCCAGAGACGAATGAGATCCAGCAACAGCAGAAAAATAAATCAGTGCACGATATGAGTTTGAAGGACAAACATGAACTCTAAACATGATATTTCACTATAACTGGACTAAATAAAGCGTCTTTCGGACAAACGAGGTTTCTGAAATCTGCTCTGCTCAGGTCCTTTAACTTTATTAAAGATCTCAAAAATGTTTACAGAATAAATAAGAAATGTACTGAATGGAATCAAACAACTACATCAAACTGGATGAACAAATTAGAGACACACAACACCACAAAACAGCCCAGAAGTCAAACACTTACCGATGTCGATTCGCCTCCAGAATGATTTCACTTCCTGCAGGATGATGGATGATGTCATTGGATGACCTATTTTGATTAAAGAACAAAACATCATGAAGAAACATCTGGAAGCAATAATATGATTTTAACTTCACTTTTAATTTTAAAACCTCCAATTTAAACCTTCATTTAACAGAGATGGAAATAAAATATTATATGTGACCCTGGAGCACAAAACCAGTCTTAAGTAGCACAGGTGTATTTGTAGCAGTAGCCAACAATACATTATATGGGTCAAAATTATAATTTTTTAGGATATTAAGTAAAGTTCATGTTCCGTGAAGATATTTTGTAAATTTCCTACTGGAAATATATCAAAACTTAATTTTTGATTAGTAAAATGCTTTGCTAAGAACTTCATTTCGACAACTTTAAAGGTGATTTTCTCAATATTTTGATTTGTTTGCACCCTCAGATTGCAGATTTTCAAATAGTTGCATCTCGGCCAGATATTGTCCTATCCTAACAATATCCTATACCATGTATAAATCTCACTTTAAAAAAAATTTGACCCTTATGACTATTTTTTTTGTGGTCCAGGGTCACATATAGAATATGCATATATATGAGCCAAAGCATAAAAACAATAAGTACTGCTTAAATACTGCTTTAAATTGTTGTTGTTTTCCCCAAAATGTTATTAAATAAACAAATAAAATGTAAAAAATAAATCAAAAGTTTTCTGTTTAATTTAATTGCATTTTTGTTTTTGTTTTTCTGAGCAAAAAATAAATATCATACATTTTCCCCTTATTCAGTGTATCAATCTTGTCATCATATTTACAACAAAAATCAATTTATGACATGTTAAAAGATGAATTACTTTCACCACAAATACTAATTAGTTGCAATTCTACGTTTTTAAAATGTGCCACTATCCTAGGTTTTGCCCATTTGTCAATAAGTATTTTTTACTCATTTAAAACGCAATAAAATTGAATATGCTTCCTTATTCTTTTTAATATGTACAAGTCAGAATAAGCATGTTGTTTGAATGACAATATAACATTATTTCAACCAAAATTGACATTTTATTCTCCAAACTTATTTGAAACCTTAAAAGTAGACACTTTACTTACATTTAATGTGCTTTCTATGAACATAAAATCACTTTTGTAAATTTCTTTTGATGTGGACATCTTAACGTCTTTGACCCATATGTATATAACAAAATATAAATATATATATATAAAAAAATGCTAAAATTAAATGAAAATTAAAAATGTTGCCTGGGCAACTAACTATAATAATAATAATAATAATAATAATAATAATAATATAATATAATTTCATGTTGAAGCACTATAAAGACTACACCTAAAACTTAATAAACAGCATAAAAAAATATACATTATAGAGTTAAATAGAAGCCAGTATGAATTTAAAAATATGATGCTTTAAATAAATATTGTGATAAAAGAAACTAATATAATTGAATTTTTGAAACTTGAGTTTACACACACACATGAATCTAAAAATATATGCATTTGCCCATTCTGTTACGACATGAACCATTTCCAGATGAGGCATTTCTGATATCCTGAGCTCAACTAATTTGCACAATAATTCAGAGTTACGGTCTGCTGAGTGAATGCAGAGGTTTTATTGTTCTGGTCATGCAGTGGTCAGTATGTGTGATCAGTACAGATTACAGAGCGTCTGTTTGTTGAGCAATGTTTACCAGAGTAAATCCAGTGGTGGGTTCCAGCGCTCTGATTACGAATTACCAGCGCCGTGATTTAATGTTAACGAGCGACGCTCGCTGATTACGGGCAGGAATATTTTACGTTCGGCCTCGGCAAACTCTGGCGAACGATCAACTGATACGGCCGGTTTTATCGTAAGAGCAAAGGTGAACCGAAGCCAGTGGAAGGATCATGTCAGGAGGACCTGATGGAAAACAGATGTTTTCTGCTCACTTGTTTTCAGCTCGTTCTTTCGGAAAAATCGTCAGAAGCGCTCCGTTATGACAAGAGGAGAATGTGGGATGTGGAAATCGGCTCTCTCTCGCGTTCGTTGATTAAATATAAACAGATTCGTGTGGCGCTCGCAATCACACTTTGCGATTTTCCAAACACTTTCCCAGATTAAGAGACTGAGGAATCAGGATTAGACTGCAGGTCCTGAACTTCTAGACTTCTCATCTCAGAAGAGTGTTTGTTTAAGTGTCATAATATTTCAGAATAGCTTACATCACTGCACTTATCGGCGTGGCTTCATGATCTTCATTAAACAATAAAATCTGTCATGTAAAACACAGATCTCCTGTCATCATCAGCTGTTTGTCAGATTTAAGCAAAATCACATGAGTGAGACTGATGTAGGCCTGTTCCTGAACGGCTGTAGCTGTGAACTCAACTAAAATGCACGTATGCATTTGGCAGATTTTCAGATGTGCATTTGATCGGTTCATGCGTTCAGTAAACGAGCATCATAATCTACTAAACACACGCCGTGTGATTCATCTAATGCACATTAACCAAACATCTAGAGGGAATTCTAGGTGTTTTTGGCTCCAAAGGCTCAGTTCTGTGTTTCTGCTCTGATTTCTGACAGCAGTGCTGTTGTAAATTCTGAACAAAGCTGCAAACGCTTATAAATTCTGCTGATGTTCAGGTTACAACTTTTATTTGACAGTATTAAAGGAATAATGTCCTTTTTCCAGCTGAATTCAAAGCCAAAGCAGACGGAGAAAGACAGAAATGGATTTAAACGGAAGTAAAATGAATGATTTCCCACAATTACTGACTTTTGATAATTCAAAACATAAATATTAGATAAAAATTTAAATTGCGCCTTGAAATAAATGAAATAAGTTTTTAAGCATTAAATTCAATTTAAAGCATTAAAATATCTGAAATAAAAATAAACTGTTAATATCATTTAGTTCATAACAAATTAACTAATATTTATCGCCTTACCAAGTTGATTGATTACATTGATAATTGCAGATTTTTTTTATATTACAAGTTTTCTAAAATGCTAGGTTTAAATATGCAAATGAGCCATTATTTAATAAAATATGCACTAATTTGCATACATTTCTAGTACAAAAATCTAAACGCTGGATGAAGTCAGTTTCACAATTCTTGTTTAAATTTAAAACGCATTACAGTCAAAAGTTTTTACAGAGGGAATTTTGTGCATCTCACTTTGTCACTCTATAATTCAGAAAATACTCAGAACAGACAGAAAACAATACTTTTTTTTTTAATTTTGGGGGGAAAAAAATGTTGTATAAAATCAAGCAAATTATATCTGAACAAATCCCTCTGTAAAAACCTTCAGAATATAGACAGGAATAAAAATGTAAAGTTTAGTGTGTGTAAGTGCTGCTGAAGTGGAGAAAAAAACTCATTTTGAGAAACGGCCTTTAAAGGGGTCATCGGATGCTCATTTTCCACAAGTTGATATGATTCTTTAGGGTCTTAATGAAAAGTCTATAATATACTTTGGTTAAAAATCCTCAGTGGTTGTGTAAAACAACACCCTTTTTACCTTGTCAAAATGAGCTCTGTAAAAATCATCTCATTCTGGTCGAGGCTGCTTTAAATGCAAATGAGCTCTGCTCGCCCCGCCCCTCTCTTCTCTCTGTGGAGTGACGAGCCTGTTTACTTTAGCCACATTTAGCTGCGTTTAGCCACTAAACTTGCTAACTAGCACGTTATTAGGAAAAGCGATCGCGTATTGAGTAACGGGAGTAAATGACGACCACTATGTTCATTATTACATCCAGCAACACAACACCTCAATCGCTCAATCTGAGATATTCTTGTCTAACTTACATCCCTGCTCCGGCATCAAAACATGTAGGTTGGACTGTTACAGCTGATCTGAGGTAAGACGCTCATGTCAATCAACTATGGTGGGAGTGGCCTCTGTGGGTGTGACGCCACAACGACAGGCATCTGAGAACGACTCGATTTAACTCCATTTAACTTAACAGTCTTTTGGATATTTTCTTTCCACTAGTCTGAAAAAACACTTTATGAAAAACCAAAAAGCCCAAAATCTTAAACTTGACAGGTATGTAAAAAAAACAGTGTTTTTGCCTGCAGTGTCTCGCCTTAATAAATCAAAGCTAAACAGAAACATAAAAAACTAATGCATGAGAAAATGACAAATTTACTCAAACTTAAACTAAAATTAAAAAGAAAACTGAAAATGTTTCTAAAATAAGAGTTCAAAATATTAATTAAAACTTCAGTCATACACTGCACAAAGTGTTGACTTGCAATAGTCACCCTATTTCTACTCGATTTAACCTGTGAACATTTGTTTTGTTGTTACGAATTAATGTATTTTAGTTGATTCAGTGATATTAAACAATACTTTAACTTGAATAAAACCAGTTAATAATACTAAAATATTTGTGGAGTCAAAACCAAATCTGCCAAAATAAATAATAAATAAATAAATACATTCTACCTTGATATTTCCGTCTTGTTTTCCAGTACAAATATATAAACATTTGCAAATTAAGATACATTTACTGAAGAAACAAAATGACAGATTTTTAACAAGACATGTTACTTTTTAAGCATAAACTCACTTTGTTTTGATACATTTTTCAGAAAACAAAATGTTATTTTGCACCTCCAATAAATGTTTTTTATTCCTGAATGTTCAGATATTTGTACTGGAAAGCGAGACAGAGATAGAGAAAATCCTGCTTCCTCTTTCTCTCGTCACTTTTGCTCTATTATCACAAACAGGCTCTTCTGCCAAACGCTTTACAGAGTTTTCCCACATCTAAACGCTGCAGCCACGGATCATAACAATCACTCCTCATTCAGACGCTCATTAAGAGCTCAGGTAATTAGTGGTAATGACAGAACGGCGGGCTCCTGTGTGTCCGGACCGCAGACCGGATCACCAACAGACCACAGACTAGCACGACATTATCGAATAAAAATCACTAAAATAGCTGCATTCAAGTGCTAAAATAGTATGAAAAACTGAGGTCGTAAAACACAAGTCATATTAGACTGGAAAACGGCACAGGAAGCACAAGCACAAAGGCATGTGTCGAAATCCTCCTACAGTCGTTCCTCTGAGGTTCCTCCAGAACATCCATCCAAACACGTCTCGTATGAAAACGCTGACACACGGTAAAACCACAGGAGAACATGTGTGATACTGTTAAAACATTTGGAATAAGATGTTGCATTTATTTGGCCAAAAATATAGTAAAAACAGTGAAAATGAATTAACATTTACAATGGCTGTGAATCTGTGTTAAACAAATACAGTGATGGAATAACGGTGTTTAAAATAAACGGTGTTACTAACAGCGTTATTTTTTTTCAGTAACAAGTAATCAAACAAATTACTATTTGTGAGAAGCAACTAGTAAGTATAACTAATTACTTTTTAAAAATAAACATGCCCAACACTAAACAAACACAGCACTGCTCAAATGTCTGCAGTAATGCTTCTGAAAGAAGTCTCTTTGGCTTGCCAAAGCAGCATTTATTTGATCAAAAATACAGAAAAAATGTGAAATATTATTCACATTTAAAGTAGCTGTTTTCTATGTGAATATCTGTTAAAGTGTAATTTATTTCTGTGATGTGCAGCTGAATTTTCAGCATCATTACTCCAGTCTTCAGTGTCACATGATCCTTCAGAAATCATTCTAATATGCTGATTTGCTCTCAACAAACATTTCTGATTATTATCAGTGTCGTGCTGCTTAATTACTTAATTAATCAAGGACACATCAAATTGATGAAAAGCGCCAGTAAAGACCGTTATAATGTGACGAAAGAATAGTATTTCAAATAAATGCTGTTCTTTTGAACTTTCTATTCATCTGTGAATCCTAAAAAATAAAATGTATCAAAGTTTCCACAAAAATATTAATGTTTTCAGAAATTGAGCACCAAATCAGCATATTAGCACTGCAAAAAATGCTTTTCTTACTTTTTTTTGTCTTGTTTCCAGCCAAAATATCTAAAGGTTCTTAAATCAAAAAGGATTTTCTAGACAAGTGAAAATTATTGTCTCGTTTTCAGAAAAACAAGTCAAATTCAAGTGAGCAGATTCTTATCATTGGCAGATTATTTTGCTTGTTTCAAGCAAAAACTCACTTGTTTTTTTTTTAAACAAGACAATCATTTCCACTTGTCTAGAAAATCCTTCTTGATTTAAGAATTTTTGGATATTTTGACTGGAATCTAAGAAAAGCATTTTTGCAGTGAGAATGATTTCTGAAGGATCATGTGACACTGGAGACTGGAGTAATGATGCTGAAAATTCAGCTGCGCATCACAGAAATAAATTACAGTTTAACACACATTCACATAGAAAACAGCTGTTTTACATTTGAATAATATTTCAGATTTATTCTGTATTTTTGATTAAATAAATCCCGCTTTGGCAAGCAAAAGAGACTTCTTTCACAGAAGCATTACTGCAGACATTTGAGCACATGAATGAAGTTCTGCACTTAAAGTGGTTTCATCTTTAAAGCACTTAACTATCATGTCTAATTATCCAGCAGAGTTCATCCGTCTGGTCAGACTAAGGACTCGTTTAGTTAATGACTGTAATAGAGGAGGTTTGTGTTTGTTTGTTTCTGCTGATATTGTCATGGTGTTTATCGTCTGTGCTGCTCTTAGCAACAAACACAAACACTTCTTTTGCTCTGATTTCGCAATCCTACACTCAGCAAACTTCACTCTACAAACCATTTCTAGTTCAAACTCGACATAAGACTGTTGACTCAAAGCTGTCGAAACAGCAGCATAAGATAATATTATCTGCTCTGTTCTGGTCAATTGCAGCGTTGAGTTTCAGTCATAAAACATCCTAATGCGTTTCTGAGGAAAATGTCACTTAATACACCTGGAGAACCACAGACAACACACACACAAAGAGAGAAGAACTGAAATCTCCTGCTTCTCTGATGTTTCTCCTAAGAAACAAGAACAACAGCACTCATTCTTGAGATCTGCAATCACAAACTCTCATGAAAATCTAATGATGAACCAAAACATCCAAACAGCTCCAAAGTCATTTTGGGCAAAAACAAAGCTGAATCAAGCTTACGTCAGTGCCTCATTTGGCTCTATTTTGATTTCTTTAAGGAATCTGAGCACTGAAGTGTATACATCATCCATTCACACAGCAGCAGGACTGAGGTGTGAATCAGCTCACAGTCACAGTCATCCGTTCTGGAGTTCAGTCGGGTCACCTGCAGTCAGGAGAACTGAATGTAAACAGAGTAAATTCACTGATCACTCACTGTACGTCTGACTAAACACACACAGACGACACGTCACTTTCACTATGAGCGCTGTGAGTCTCTCTGAAGACCTCACCGACTGCAAAACCACAAAAACAGATTGGGACACAGAAACACACTCATGCAGGACAATAAGAGACGAGCACAGACGAACAGCGCACACGTGATAAAGGCCTCGATTAAATTAGAAAAGACTTCAGGAGTTCAGGCACATTCCTTCAAAATCATCAAGATGGACAGATAAATACATTTAAAATAAATTAATGAAGATAGATAGATAGATAGACAGATAAAATATAAAAATAAATAAATAAATAAATAAAGTTGCACTACTTCAAAATCATCAAGCAGAAAGAATAAAGTTGCACTACTTTAAAATCACCAGGATAAATAAATAAATAAATAAATAAAAGTTGCATTACTTTAAAATCACCAGGATGGATAAATAAATACCTAAATAAATAAATAAATAAAAGTTGCACTACTTCAAAATCACCAGGATGGATAAATAAATAAATAAATAAATAAAAGATGCACTACTTTAAAATCAACATGATAAATAAATAACTAAATAAAAAGTTGCATTACTTTAAAATCCTGGGATAAATAAATAAATAAATAAGAAGTTGCATTACTTTAAAATCCTGGGATAAAATAAATAAATAAAAGTTGCACTACTTTAAAATCCTGGGATAAATAAATAAATAAATAAAGATGCACTATACTTTAAAATCAACATGATAAAATAAATAAATAAATAAAAGTTGCATTACTTTAAAATCCACCAGGATGGATAAATAAACCTAAATAAATAAATAATAAATAAAGGAAGTTACTTTTACTTTAAAATCCTGGGATAAATATTAAATAAATAAATAAATAAATAATTAAAAGATGCACTGCACTTTAAAATTAAACATGATAAATGAAATAAAATAAATAAATAAAGAATAAAGTTGCACTACTTTAAAATCACCAGGATAAATAAATAAATAAATAAATAAAAGTTGCATTACTTTAAAATCACCAGGATGGATAAATAAATACCTAAATAAATAAATAAATAAAAGTTGCACTACTTCAAAATCACCAGGATGGATAAATAAATAAATAAATAAATAAAAGATGCACTACTTTAAAATCAACATGATAAATAAATAACTAAATAAATAAACACATAAATAAATAAATACATAAATAAAAGCTGCACTACTTTAAAATTACCAGGATGGATAAATAAATAAATAAATAAAATAGTGGAACTGCTTCAAAATCACCAGGATGTAAATAAATACATACATAAAATTGCACTGCTTTAAAACCATCAGGAGAAATAAATTTTTTAAAAATCTGCATTTTCTTTACACTGAAACAGTAGAAGTTTCTAGTACTTCAGTCTGTGAGTGAGAAAGGTAAAGTAATTTGTGCTGTAAATAAATACTGCACACACACACACACACACACATAAACTCCTGGCAAGTGTTTGTAAGTCTCCAGGTGGATTCCAGTTAAATGACTGAATGATTTGTCTCAGAATGGAAGAAGTGTTCACAGACTACAGAAACGATTGTGAAACACTGCAGCAGCACTAGTGCTTTTGTCCACAGAAATCCCAACATTAACACGAGGAGACATTTGTCCGCTGACACGTCGCATCCTCTCAACACACTAATAAAATAATATAATAACAGAAAATAAAATAATAGTAATAAAGTGTATGAACGCCAGCGGTAATGGTCTGTGAACATCTCATTCTGCAGAATCACCAACACATGCTTCACATTTAGACACTACTGTAATGGGAAAGAATGTCTAATTATGTCATTTACAAGAGTCAGAATTAACTATATTAATGTTTTTACTGCATTCTCATACAATTAATTGTACAAAATGGATCATTAAATTGACAATTATATATAATCACTGGAAATTCTCAGCGTTTCCAAACATGATTCATGACAGACGAACCAGTTTCTGTCGCTGTGCATCAATTCTGCAGTAAAATCAACATTCTGATCTACAATAAATCCATTACTTCAAGTGAAACACACACACTGTATGTGTGCATATTTTCACCGCATTATAATTCGCCTCTTCTTCTTATTCCAGATGTGTTTTTTCATCATATTCCAACAAACGCTACTGTTAATTATCGAGGATGTGTTTAGTAATAAATCAGTCAATTCCATAATGACGAGCAGCTGTCTTATTAATGTCATGTCTGCATGTGTTTTCCTGCAGATAATTAAAGGCGTGAGTGATGTGGTTGACGTTCGATCGTGATCAGTGGTTAGAGTACGGTTATGTCGATGCTCTAGTCGCACATCAGCGGCCGCACATGCCTCTCGTCTCTCGTCAGGAACACAATGTGGGATTGTTGGTTAAAGCTCGGAGCGGCTTTAATTCGGCTAAGAGGATTCCTGTCATTCCCGGTTACTGACAGACCCAGAGTTCAAGGTTCAGATTTCCCTGCTTATGCAACTGATTGTTTTTTCCAATCTGCGCTGGACTTTCTTCATCATCTGAGTCAGAGCCGTGCGGATGCTCCGCTCCATATAAGGAGTTCAGACCCATCAGGAAACGCTTCAGTCCGGATCATTTGCAGTAAGTAGCTCTCAAATCATTCAGCTGTGTGTTCAACTCTTAACAGAGAGCCAGAAGCCGTAAGTCGGTCCCACAAACGACCATCATCAAACCTGCAGCTGCTCCAGATCTGCTCATATTCAGCAGTTTTACAGTCTGTTTCTCTAGATCATATTTGTTTTTGTGCACTACTGTATGAATATTGTGGATCTTATGACAAACTATAGTGACATTTTACTTATTAGTTAACCTGAACTAACAATGAACAATGCTTCTAAAACATTCATTAATTATTCTTTTTATATGCATCTATTTTCTTATTATTTATTTAAATTATGCATTGAAATTTAAATATTAAATTAAATATTTATTATTGTGGTGAATGTAATTATTATTCATGTAATGTATTATTAATATTATTATCATAATTATTGTTGTTATTAATAATAATATTATACGTTTTGATATTTAGTGATACATGATTAAAATGAATTCGTTTTATCTGTTAATGTTAGTTAATGGACCTGAGCTAATATGAACGAATGCACACTGTGCATTACTAATGGGACCTTATTGTAAAGTGATGCCGAGACCACCAAAACCTCATTATAAATCACAAAAAACTAACCAAACCCAACCACAAACCACTAATAAACCACTAAAAACCTACCATAAAACCACTCATAAACCACCAAAACACATAAAACACAAAAAATCCCACCATAAATCACAAAAAAAAACAACAACAAAAAAAAAAGTCCAACTAAAATCCATTCATAAACCACCAAAAACCCACCATAAAACACACAAAACACCAAAAACAACACCAAAACCAAGCATAAAACAAAACAAACACCGAGAGCAACCCAAAAAACACTCATAAACTACCAAAACACAATAAAAACTCCAGAAACAACCCCCAAAAGCCCACCATAAAACACCAAGACGACAAAAACCACTTATAAACCACCAAAACACACAAAATCCCACCATAAATCACAAAAAAAATACCAAAAACAAAAAAGTCCAACTAAAATCCACTTATAAACCACCAAAACCCCACCATAAAACACAAACACCAAGAACAGCCAAAAAAACATTCATAAACCACCAAAAGCCACGTATAAACAATCAAAAACTCACCATAAAACACAAACAACGCCATGAGCAACCCAAAAACCACTTGTAAACCACTAAAAACCCATCATAAAACAAAAAAAACACCAAAAACAACCCCAAAACCACCAAAAATCCACCATAAAACACAAAAGATGCCAAGAGCAACACAAAAACCACTCATAAACCACTAAAAACAAAAGAATAAAAAAAAGAGAAATAGAATTTTAAAAAAAAACACCAAAAACAAGTTGAAATTTTAAGTTCTATTTTGAAGAGTTAAAGTAATGAAAAAACATGTTGCGCTGATTAATTGATCTTATCTTATTTTTTTCCTATAGTGCATCGTTTAATTCACCACAGATAAGATTCAGTCACACTGATCTTCTGAATATGGTCAGAATAACACCACATTACGGAAGTAAACTGAGCTGAGAACAGTGTTTGGCTGTGAATCAGTGTGATACATTACACTTGATCTGCAGTGGTTAGAAACAGCATTTTATGATTATTTGTTCATGTTGTTGTTGAGATATGGGGGACATATGGAGAACTGAAACTCCTGAAAACGGCCTCAAGTAATCCTGCTCCCTCTCAGATTCACTCCTGATGTTTCAGGAAAGGCCACACAAGTGGTCAGTGTGATAAGAACACGCTTGTGCAACAGCACATCTGTCACCATGGAAACCGCACAACAACGGCACAACAACAAACGCGCGCGCCCGGCTCCTGTAAACGTCCTCCGCAGCCGATTTCACTCTTTCCCGGCCGCTCGGTGACTGACAGCGGCTCAAGGCGTCTCAGGACACAAACACTGCAGTGAAAGTGACTCAGAGCATCAGCAGCTGCTGCGTCTCAGCGGCCCTAATCTCCCATCATTCCCTCAGGAATTCCTCCACTCAGTGACGAAACGCTTCCTGCTCTTCCTTTCATGGGCAGCTCGGAGAGCGGAAACACAGAGCGCTGAAGAATCGAGTCTTTGAGCGCTTGCAGCGCTTTTGGCTCACATTCACACACGACTGAGATGAACTGAGAACAGATGAGACACAAGTAACATACGTCAACAAACACATTCACAAATAAATCAGCACAGAAATCTTAACAAAGACTTGTTTTTCTGATATTGCCGTCTATGACATGAACTAATTCAGCTTCAACAGCTCAACACAGATAATGTCAGTCTTGCTATTTATGATTTTTTTTTACAATTCATGCTTTCAGTTGAGAAACTGTAATAAAAAACAATAAAATCATAAAAAAAATAGTTCAATCACTATCAGTTCAATCAAAAGTAAAGGACAAAATGTCAAATTTAGCTTAGGATTAAAA
Organism: Labeo catla; assembly: GCA_012976165.1. Classification (NCBI taxonomy): domain Eukaryota; kingdom Metazoa; phylum Chordata; class Actinopteri; order Cypriniformes; family Cyprinidae; genus Labeo; species Labeo catla. The sequence continues at coordinate 103,586 of VONZ01001412.1, read as the reverse complement.
TAAAAGCACAAAAGTATTAGTGAAATATAAAATTACATATAAAAATATAGGTGAAAAAGGGGAAAATACTGAAGTATAATCAAATTTAAAAATATAAGTGAAATATAATCAAATAAGAAATAAAATAGGAAAAAAGGGGAAATATTGAAATAAATATACAAAATATAATGGTCAAAACGGGGGAAATACTGAAAAATAATCAAATATAAAAAAATGTACTGGGGGGTATAAAATCTTAAAAAAACAAACAAACAAACAAACAAAACACCAAGAATCCACCTTAAAACACAAAAAACACCAAGAACAACCCAAAAAACATTTATAAACCACCAAAAATGTCAAATTTTGCTTTCTCTTTAGTGCAAAAAAATAAAACAAAAATAAATAAAATAAAAAAGGGTAGAAAATATTGAAATATAATGAAATATTTTAAAAAAAGTTTAAAAAGGGAAAAAGAGGGAAAAATTAAAATAAAATCAAACATAAAAAAATATAAAAATAAAAAAATATAATTGAAATATAAGGAAAAATAAGGAAAAGGAGAAATATTGAAAAAAATATACAAAATATAAGGGACAAAAGAGTGAAAATACTGAAAAATAATCAAATATAAAAAATAATGTAATTAGTATAAAATCACAGGAAGCTGTATCTGCGATCCGATCACCGATACCAATCTTTTAAAGCCTCCCATTAATCATGTAGAATTATTTATAGAGATACTCCAATCAGGATTTTTAGACACTTATTCAGGGTCTGATGTTTTTTTTGGTTTGTTTTTTGATAGAGGGGAGTTAATTTGAGTGGTGGAGAGCAGCATTTTTTAGACCTTTTTTTTAATATATATTTATCTCATGCAGTGATCATGCAGTGCATTTTTGTTTTTAGAATTGTGCAATTATTGCACAATAGCTTACACACAGCACAAGTCTGATTTCCACAAACGCATTTATTTATTATTTATTGGAAATACTTTTTAAGCAAATTTACCGCAAACGATGCCAGTGCTGTCACTTTAATTCTGCGCGTGCGGCACAGACTGCTGCAGACGCACCGCTGCTGGAACGCACTACTAGACCGCAACCGTGTGCAGCTTGAACGCTTTAATCAGTCAGCATGAGCACGGAAAAAATACGCACTGCAAAGGTATGTGAACGTGGCGTTGTGTGTTTAGGCTTCAAGTGTGCATGAGCGCCCAGTCTCCAGGAGAGCGCGCGAGCGCTGAATGGTTAAACACTGGAAAGAATTAAAATGAAATGCAGTTTATAAACTTTAGCGACGATGCGACACTGATTCTATGGTGCAAGTAACAATTCCTGTGTCAGCTGTGCAGCTGCTTATAGTCAGACACGATGTTGTGATTGGAAGACATGTGCGCACTTTTGAGAGAGAAAGAGAAAGAGAAAGAGAAAGAGAAAGAGAAAGAGAAAGAGAAAGAGAAAGAGAGAGAGCGCGCGGTCATTCACTCGCGCTGTTTGTGAAATTACGGCTCACATGAGGTTTTCAAATTACTTTATAAGTTATTAAATGCAGAAATATGAATTGTCCCTCACCTTCAGCATTAGAATTGTAGAAAGCGCCTGAGAAGGTGCCGTTGCATGTCGTACCAAACCTCACGGCAGGCGCGTCATCAGATTTAGATCGGTTTATGAGAGACGCCGATCAAACATCCTCAAGCGATTATCGGCCGATAATTATCGGTAACCGATCAATCGGAGCACTCCTATGAAGTATACTCAGATATAACAATATATACGAGAAATATAGTCAAATAATAAAAAATATAAGAAAAAAATGGGAAATATTAAATTAAATCTCATCTTTCATCTCTCTACAATCTAAAGTTTCTGTGATGATTGAAAATCCTTCACATTTAAATAAAAAGCTAATTTTTTAAATAACTGGTAACTCAGAATTCTTAGAATGTTCATCAGGTTCAGATAACATGATGTCATTCTAAGAATGTTGCTCTGCAAACACTTTCTCAGTGTTATGAGAATGTGTATCAAATATTAAAGTTAAAAGAAGAAGAACGTTTTGTCCTAACATTTATATAACATCGGTGAAAGCCGTGAGTGTTCCCTGTTAGCCGGGACCCAAAAATGAAAATGAAATTCATAGGGTGTGCATATCTGTGCAGATCACATCTTCAGCTGTGGAGACGATCAGCAGCAAACACATGCTCAGGTTACCACATAAACTGAGAAGAGAAGCATCTGAATGAAAGCAGACACGGTTACGTAACAGATGTACTGCGGTTTGCTTTCAGAATTCATCAGAATGACAGAAAAGCGCTGGTTTGACCCGAGACTGCGCTGTAGAACTGAGACGGGGCTGATGGAGGAAACACGTGTGGACATTTCTCTCATAGCTCTTGTGTTGGCATCACGGGATGCCGGCCGATCCGACGGCCGCCGCGCACATTCCTGGAGAGGTTCAGAGCCGCGTCATGAGCGGACGCTTTGTGCTGTGAATGCTGGGAAGAGACGAGAACTGCATTCAGTACATTCATCTGCTCATTAGTCTGGTTTTACTGGGGTCACAAACACTAGAACCTCTGTGAGACGTAAAAGCTGATGCATTGATTCCTCAGATCATACGGTGATCAGATGCACCGTTTGCACCTGCTGGACCAGAAAACAGATGAATAAACCGCACATCTACACACCACAACAGCTCACCTAGCAACCACAGAACACCATAGCAACTACACCGCAAGATAAAAAAGTCAAAAATGTGAGATATAAAGTCAGAATTACAAGAAAAAAAGTATTTGTTGATCTAGACAAGTACATGGAAACTATCCAAAAGTTCTGTTAATCCTTAAAAATAACAATATCTATATATTCATCATATGTGTCCACTACAATGTACATTTATTACTGTTTTTGTTAACCTGGCAACACTTTCATTACTCAAAAAACAAACAAAAAATGTGGTTACAATAGTTAAACCATGGTAACCACAAATTAACCATGGTTTTGCCACACTAACCACAGTTTAACTTTGGATTTTTGTAGTAAAACTGTGATTATGCAAAAAAAACATGTTTACTACGCAGTTTTACTATAGTAAAACTGCAGTTAATTTAGTATTTTTGGGATTTGTATTTGTGTATACTTTCTTTCTTTACTTTTCTTTGTTTTGTTTTTAGAACTGTACTGCCTTAATGGTCTTTTCTACAGTTTCATTTAAAAAAAATCGGCTCCAAAGTTCCGATCTGAATCAAATGATTCGTGATTCGCGATCCAAAGTTCCGATCTGAATCAAATGATTCGGGATCCGCGCTCCAAAGTTCCGATCTGAATCAAAGGATTCACGAACCTGCTCCGAAGTTTCAAACTAAATCAAATGATTTGCGATCCAAAGTTCCGATCTGAAACAAATGATTCGCGATCCACGCTCCAAGGTTCCTATCTGAATAATGATTCGCGAACCATCATTTCAGATAAGGAATCGGAGCGCAAATCGCGAATCATTCGATTCGCAAAACGATTCGCAAACCAGAACCGAAGTCCCGATCTGAACCAAATGATTCGTGATTCGCGATCCAAAGTTCCGATCTGAATCAAAGGATTCAATTTAATCTGTTCAGAGGTTCCGCATCTAAATCAAATGATTTGCGATCCAATGTTCCGATCTGAATCAAATGATTCGGGATCCGCGCTCCAAAGTTCCTATCTGAGTAATGATTCGCGAACCATCTTTTCAGATAAGGAATCGGAGCGCAAGTCGCAAATCATTCGATTCGCAAAACGGTTCGCGAACCGGCACCGAAGTCGCGATCTGAATCAAACGATTCCCGATCCGCGATTTAAGTCCCGATCTGAATCAAATGAGTCGTGATTCGCGATCCAACGTTCCGATCTGAATCAAAAGATTTGCGAACCCGCTCCGTTGTTCCGATCTAAATCAAATGATTCGCAAAATGATTCACGAACCGGCACCGAAGTCGCGATCCGCGTCCCAATGTGCATACTATCCACCCTACCTGCTATAGATATTATTGAAAATTACTAGAATTTAGGACGGATAGTGTGCACATTGGGACAGGCATTTAATTTGAAGTCAAGTTCTAAAATCAAATCATTCGCGATTGGAGCGCTTCGAAACAGTGAATCATTTAATGGTTTAACTGATTCGGAGTTCCGAAAAGCTCCACCAATCACTATACTCGCTTTTTAAACCCAAGCGATGTCGAGATTTGAAAACGAATGACTCTTTTAATTCGATCTGGTTGTTGCTAGTGAATCGCTTGAACTAAACGATCGAAGTCCCGAGTTTGAATTCATCGGAGCGGTTCCAGCGTAAATGACTCACTCAATTGAATCGGTTCATCTGTTCCTCCGTTTTTCGCGTCTTCAGTCATGTTTACACGACACTGTCAGTACTACTACTGCTTCAGAGCCGTCAGATCACTGAACAGTGAGGAACTCGTGTTGGAGTCAGACAGTCATCGTTGTTTACTCTCGTGTCCAGAAGAAGCGTGTTTTCTTACCGTGCTGAGCGTCGTGTTGTTTTTGGGTGGTGAACATCAGATGTTCAGTTCTGGAGAGCGTTTGATCCAAAGTCTCGAGTGAATCTCTGCGTGACTCACAGGAAACCAGACCAGATAAACGTCAGACATCCAGCGCCTCCTGTGATGGGAAAAAGAGCCTCTGCAGATACAGCAGCTCCACACAGGGTTATTATCGTTTAAATACTATTAAAACCATCAAAAAGGACTTACTTGAGGTAAAATAAACTTAACCAAAATGAAACATTAAAAACTCATTTTAAACTCATTTTTTGTCAGATAGTTGCCAAGATAATTTTTTTTTTCATTTAGTTTAACTTGATGTACTAAAATGATTAAAGCTACACTAAACTGAAATTAAAAGCATCAAAATGTTGAAATCGGTTAAACGTTTACTGAAATAAACATGGTGTACAAAAATAACTACAATGGAAATAAAAATAGTACATTTTTGAACAGTAAGATTTTTAATGTTTTCTTCTGCTCACCAATCTTTAACTTAACAGTAATATTGTGAAATATTTTTACTATTAAAAATAACTGCTTTCTATTTGAATATATTTCAAAATGTAATTTATTCCTGTGACCGAAGCTGTATTTTTAGCATCATTACTCCAGTTACATGATCCTTCAGAAATCATTCTAATATACTGATTCACTGCTCAAAAAAAATATTTTGAATAGAAAGTTCAGAAGAACAGCATTTATCTGAAATAGAAATATTTAGTAACTTTATAAATGTCATTATCATCACTTTTGATCAATTTAAAGCATCCTTGCTAAATAAAACTATTAATTTCTATAATTTCTTTCCCCTCAAAAATACTGACTCCAAGCTTTTGAATGGTATAGTGTATAATTACAAATCTTTTTATTTCAAATAAAAGCTGATCTTTGGATATTTCTGTTCCAAGAATCCTGAAAAAAATGTACTCAACTGTTTTAAATATTGATAATAAAATAAAAATGTTTGTTGAGCAGCAAATCAGCATATTAGAATGATTTCTGAAGGATCATGTGACACTGAAGACTGGAGTAATCATGCTGAAAATTCAGCTGCGCATCACAGAAATAAATGACATTTTAACAGATATTCACATAGAAAGCAGTTATTTTAAACAGTAAAAATATTTCACAATATTACAGTTTTTGCTGTGTTTTGGATGAAATAAAAGCAGGCTTGGAAGTGAATTCTTTTAAAAAACATCAACAATTGTAACTTTTGAATGTTATGTAGAGAAAAAAGTAAAACAAATATACTAATATTTTAACTAAAATGAAAATAAAAACAGAAAGTACAAAAATAATGTATGTTCGTACACTGACAGACATTGTGTCTCCACTGTTGTCAATCAGGTGATGCTCTCATACTGCTATAAGCACTGAGCTCTTCCTTTTCAAAGGTCATTTTTGTTCTTCTGTTGATCTCTAGTATCACCGATATGCCACAGAAATTGACATGACAGAGTTTTTTCCAGGCAGTTGAGATGTAAACAGATGACAGCAGCACATGCTGCGGTCTGATTCACGTTTGCTGCAGGAGTTCATCTTTCCCAGCGCGTCTAGAGAAGCAGCAACACACACACGATGGAGAAAAACAAGAGCGTCGTCACGCGCTCAAACACACCAAAACAGCAGCAGGATTCCTGTCTGTGCGTTATTTTTGGACACACACTTCTCATCTAATCGAGACGCTGTTGTGAGTTCAGCGACAGTCAACTTTTGTTCATTACTTAGTCTCTCATTCCAGACCACTTGTTTCCTTCTCCAAAACACACCGAAACATCTGCTTTTGCGTGTAAAAAACATGATTTGTGGTTTTGTTCACTCAATAATCGACGTGCGGTAGTTCAGATCATTGAGGGCCGCAATCAATCAGCTCCAAAAAACAAACACAAACCTGTGCTCGCTCAAAAGAAAACAGCTTTAGTCCGATGCCGTAACATTAATGAGCATTTTTGAGAAAAATAAAATTCTTTTCAGGCCAAAATAAAAAAAAGGCAGCATCAAACTAAAGTTCTATAAAGAAAATGTTGTTATTGTGAACTATTATAGCTTTACATCTTTTTTTTAAAAATGAAAATTTTTAAACATCTCAACATCCGATCAGCAAACGATGGATAAAGCCAAGCCCCGCCCTAAATTAATTATTTTTTGATCATCCGTTTCACTCTGATGTGCTTCGCAATACGGAAGAAACAATCTGACACTACTTCAAACTTTTAATAAACAGTCACATCATTTTATTCACTAAAAAAAAAGGTTTCTGCAGGTTGGTAAATAAAAAGACTTTTTAAGAGCTTTTAAGATTAAAAAATAAAATTTAAGTAATAAATTGACTGGAAAACAATATGTCTGTATGATCTCTAAATGTAAATGCCTTGCATTAGCAGTGCTTCAAAGAAAAAAAATCTAAACAAACAACCACATAAATAATATTTTCACTTTCATGATCAAAATGATCAAATATATCTGTCAATCGAATCAGAAAAATCAGTTCAAAGGGAAACAAGTTTTCATCCCCCACTGACAGCAGAGTTCTCCAATCAGTGAGTGAGTTCAAACCCCGCCCCTTTTTAAACTATCCACTACAATCTTGCATTTCCCCGCCTCCAATTTTAAAGAGCCACACCCACATCTCAACATCCAATCAGCAAACGATGGATAGAGCCAAGCCCCGCCCTAAGTTAATTATTTTTTATAATTCATTTCCAACTTTTATAAAACTTCCAACTTTTAATGAACAGTCACATAATTTTATTCACTAAAAACAAGGTTTCTGCAGGTTCAGTGAAGGTAAATAAAAGACATTTTAAGAGCTTTTAAGAATAATTAAAGAAAATTTAAGTAATAAATTAAAAGGAAAACATACGATCTCTAAATGTAAATGCCTTGCATTAGCAGTGCTTCAGAGGACAAATAATACCAACACATTTTTACCAAAACGTATTTTTTTCACTTTCATGATCAAAATGATCAAGTATCTGTTAATGGGATCAGAAAAATCAGTGCAAGTTTTTTAATCCCTATTGACAGATATTGATTTTTGTTTTAATGATAAACTGCTTTAATGTTCAATTTCTCAGAAAACAGATTTCATATCTTCATTTTGCATCTCCAGTAAATATATCTTGATTTAAGGATGTTCAGATATTTGTACTGAAAAACAAAAATACTGAGGAAGAAATTTTTTTTTTCATCGCATGCAACATTTGTCACAACTTTCTGAATTTAAATTTTTCTGCACTTATTTAAGATGTTTTTTTGTGTCTGAACTTGTGTAAGGATGAGACCTTTGAAGAATGAGATTTACTGATTTTAAACTGATTTCAAAATAAACTTTTATGCAGCGTACGCCGCGGCTCCAGACCAGACACTCTGCCATGTGGAACGGAGTAATATGAAATGAATTGTATAATGTGAATCAGTCCTCTTCTGCGAAGTGTTTTCTCCTGCTGATCCACGTTAACCACAACTATGGTCGTGTTGCGTAACACAGTTAATGTGCAGCGAATGTCCGTCACAGCAGAAAACACTTTAAACGCCGCTCACATCCACAGCTCACATTAGCCCAACCAGATCATCCTCATCCTGAAACTAGAGTTTACTCTGGTAAAACACCACCATTCTCAAACTGTTTTTGTCACAAGATGAATTTATTAAAGCTCATTTTAAAGTTCAAGGCAGCAGCATGTGTTCACATTCACTCTCTTCCAAACCCTAGACAGCACACTTCTTAGACAACTCAAATCACTTCTGTATTTCATACGTGACCCTGGAGCACAAAAGTAAGTAAAAGTATCACGGGTGTATTTGTAACAAATGAGCCATTTATCTTTTATGCCAAAAATCATTAGGATATTAAGTAAAGATCATGTTCCATGAAGATATTTTGTAAATTTCCTACCGTAAATATATCAAAACTAAATTTCTGATTAGTAATATGCTTTGCTAAGAACTTCATCTGGACAATTTTTTTTTTCAGTATTTTGATTGTTTTGCACCCTCAGATTTATGTTTTCCAAATCGTTGTATCTCAGCCAAATATTGTCCTATCCTAACAAACCATACATCAATGGAAAGCTCATTTTATCTATTTATTCTAAAATTGACCTTTATGACTGGTTTTGTGATTCAGGGTCACATATGTGGTTAAGAAAACAACACTACAATAATAGCAGCAAACAGAAAAAAGGTCAAAATTAATTAGTGTGAGTTTAAATGAGTTCTATTTATCTGGCTGATAAATGACTTTTATTGCAATTTTTATTCACACAGAACTTTTCACATTGCACTGCTCTGCTTTTGCATTATTTATGTTTTGTAAATACACTGACAGTGCATTTTATTCATTGATATTATTTTATATATTTTTTTAGTTATTTAATTTTTTGTTTTAATTTTAAACTTTTAGTAATTTGGTTATGTGCTTTTGTTATTTTTTAAAAATATGGTTATTTAATTTTTTTTAATTAATTTTAATTTTAGTTTTTATTTAAACTAAATAAAAATTATGCCTTTTGCAACAGTTTTATAAAGTGCATTGCTCAAGTTTGAAGATGTTTAAGTATAAAAAGCATTTTAAGTTTTAACATATTACTTAAATTACCTTTAAAACCTTTTATTTATAATGCATTATAAAGAAATATGTAATGCATTATATCTTTTCATAAACAACTGAAAATGCATTCTGATATTTGAAGGTTTATTTTTAATGCACTGTACTTTCTAAAGAAATTGGCAAGTATTATAACCGTGGTTATAATTATCCATGAGATCATATGATGTTATGCATTTTGAGGCATAATTAACGCATTAAATCTACTTTTATAACGTATTATTTAAAGGCTTTAAGTAATGTTTTTAAATCCAGTGTTTACGTTTTTAAATGTAAAACTGTGTTATGTGTGAATGGCCACTTAGAAGGCAGCAGAAAGTTTCAGACTTTATGTGACGCTTAAAATGCTGCGTAGGTTTTGCAACAGAGTTCGTTGTTTTAAAAAATCATACAGTACTTTATCTCCTTTATAAAATCTGATTTTTTAAAAGATCAAAGAAGACATTTTAACCCGTATTCAGTCCAAATGAAGATCCTGAAGAAACCTGTTAGATGAAGGAGAATATGGTCCCGCATAGTAAATCTGTCTGGAAAGAGTCTGAAGAACTCAAAGCATGTGCTGCTGGAGAGTGTCACATTTGATGCTCGTTCCCTCGTTTGTTTGATTAAAGTGCGTCTCACCGTAGACTGGGTTAACGTCAGCGCCAGGCGTCCGCTCCGTGTTTCTCCTTCACCAGCGTCATCTGATCGATCACTTTGCCGTACTGCAGACGGTCAGAGCTCGAGTTAGACATCGGATCTCACACACACAAACTCTCTGAGTGAAGCGTGAGTTACCTGGTCGTCGGACACCTGCTCCAGGTACAGGTGTGTGGTGTTGATCAGACGCATGCGCGTGTAGCCGTAATCCGTGCTTCTGAACGCGCTCCAGTCGCGGGGTTTGGGGACGAAGCCGTCGTGTTTTTCACGACAGCCCTGAACAAAACCAAATCACACATCTGCTAAAACGTAAACACACTGCATACTGTATCCCACAATGCAATGTACTCAACCCGACCCTCAGTTTTCAGTGACAAATGATCTGGAAGTCATTTATTTAATGCAAAATTTAATTGAAAATGCCAACGCAGACAACAAACTCAATACTAACCCCCGTTTTCACAAACAAGTCTTAAGTCTAGTCCCAGACTAAAATGTAAGTCTGAGCTGTTTCAACTAAAAGAAAATTTGTTTTGTCAGATGGACACGTTTCAAAGGAATTTATACGTTTATAAAAATGACTTAAATGTCTTAATTTGACTGTGGCCAAATCCTGCCTTAGTCTAAGCCCTGTCTGTGAAACCAGGCCTAAATGTTTATTGTAGCACAATAGACTGCCACAGCCAGTTTACAGAAGCTGATAGATGATTTTTATTGGAATGCATTCTGGAATAAAGAAGGTTATTTAGAGGACGCTGCAATGCATTTAGCTCATTTTGTGTTTTATTTCTGTTTAAATGCAGGCTAGACAGTGTTATTTTAATAACACTGAAACACTATTATCATTTTTATTAATAGTTTGAATTAGTTTTTTATTTTAGTTTTACCAATTTTGTGATTTTTTGTTAATTTTTTAAATGTCTATATGGTTTTATTCATTTAACAGGGAAGGTTTTCAAAATGTTCTGGCAAGGTTCTTTCAACATTATGAACAAACATTCTTCTGTGATCAATAATAGAATGTTCATTCAATCTCATCTGGTCTTTAATAATGTTCTCCAAATGTTCCATTGAACCTTTCTGAATCGTTTTAGTTGGATGTTCATTTAACATTTTTTAAATGTTACTACTAGTTTTTGAACATTCTGAAAACATTCAAAAGTAACATTCCCATATTGTTGCAAAATGATAAAAAGTAACGTTCCCTTATAACATTCACATCCCAAAAAAAACATTAAAAAAAACTGGATGTTTTGAATGTGCTGAAAATTAAAATTTTTATATAACATAACTGAGAACATATTTCAGTATTGTGTCTTTGTTTTTTAATCTGATTTTCAAATATTTCCATTTAACTTTGTCGTGATTCTCCTCGTAGCTGGTTGGTTTGTAGATTAAAATGCTTAAAATGGAGAAAAATGGATGGGAAAAAACACTGGTTGTATATTTATTATGTATATATATAAATACACACACATGCATGTATATATTTTAGAAAAATATATTGTATTTATATATTAAAAATATTTGTGCATAATATCAATTATATGAATATAAACATATACATGGAAATGTTTTCAAAATATATACTGTATGTGTGTGTGTGTATATATATATACACACATAATAAACATACACAGTACACACATATTATGAAAACAAAAACTTTTATTTTGGATGTGATTAATCATTTGACAGCACTAATTGTAATATCACTAAATTACTATTTTAAATTTTATTAATAGTTTGAAAAGGTTTTTGTTTTCATTTAAAGTTTTGTTTTACTAATTTAGTTTTGTACATTTTTTTAACGTCTATATGGTTTTCTTAATTTAACAGAGAATGTTCTCAGAATGATCTGGCAAGATTCTCTCAACGTTATAAACAAACGTTCTTCTGGGAATGTTAATAGAATGTTTGTTCAAACTTATCTGGTCTTTAAAAATGCTCTCAAAACGTTATTTATGCATTGTTCATGGAATTTTTCTGAATCATTTTAGCTGGATGTTCATGTAACATTTTTAAATGTTACTACTAGTTTCAGAACATTCAGAGAAACATTCAAAAGTAACAGTCCCATAATGTCGCAAAATGATAAAAAGTAACGTTCCCTGATAAAGTTCAAATTAAAAAAAAAAACATTAATATATTTATTTATTTATTTATTTATTTATATACTGGATGTTTTGAATACAGAAAGAAATTACATTTACAAAACCTAATTGGAATGTTAGCAAAATGTTCTTAGAACATATTTCATTTTTGTGTCTTTGTCTTTTTGTCTTAAATCGTTTTAAATAGAGACTATTTTAAAATCTCTATGCAAACAATGAATGGAAAAAACGCTGGTTGTGCACTAATGCACTTTATATGTGCTGCTTCACATGCTATTTTAGTAAACAGCACACAGTGTATAGTGTAGTATGCTGTAATCTAGTACTCCATTACGAACAGTGCCATTCTCAACAATCTCAAGAATAATGTTGTTTGTATTTCTGCAATACTCACGGCTGAACCTGTGATTATGTGCACGGGCGCTTTAGGATTCACATACGGCTCTTCAGAGCTCCCGTTAAACACCTGCAGGACAAAAACACACATCAGCTTCTGCTGAGTCGATCACAGAGCGCTTTCACATCAGTGTTCAGGGCTTTACCTTGTAATCGTAGACGGGCCAGAGTCTCTCATATGTGTGTTCATGAGCCCAGAGCTCCAGATCCACTCCTGAAACACACACACATCACACACATCCAGCATCTGCTGACCCGTCCTCAACCAGATTAGGTTTGTCAACATCATCAGTAAAGGATCATTAAAGATTCAATATCTAAACATTATTAAATCAAGATACATTCACTAGAAATGCAGATATTAAGATATTAAGTTTTCAGAATTTTGTTAGATTTTGCTAAAAGGAAGAAAAATATCTGCCAGTGGGGTCAGGAAAAAAACATCTGTTTTTTCTTTTGAATAAAGATTACTTTCCTGACCCCTTGGCAGATATTTTTTCTTGCTTTTAGCAAAATCTAACAAAATTCTGAAAATTTGTTTCAGAAAACATAACTTAATATCTTGTGCATTTCTAGTAAATGTATCTTGATTTAGTAATGTTTAGATATTTGTACTGGAAAACAAGATGAAGAAAATTATTTTGTGCAGTGCCACAGATTTTCACGAAGTTAGAGGAATAAAACTGAGTTTTAAGGTTTGATGTAAACAGAAAAAAACTCTTTAAAAATTTAGATTGTAATTGAAATCTACAGACGCAAATAGATGAAGTGCAATGAAAATAAACACTTAAACGTGTGTTTCGGATGTTTTCTTTCCACTAGTCTGAAAGAAGACATGACATGGAAGGAAAATAGCTTAAAAACTCAAAAACTAATCTGTGTTTCCCTCAAACTAGTGCAATCCTCTTACCGTACTGATAGAATAAATCCTCCAGTCCAGGAGCAACAGGTATCGTGTCATTGCGTCCAAGTCGGACCTGAAACAGCAGACACACCCAAAGACATCATCAACCAAGCCCATTTCACCTTCAGATGGCACTAAAACAGAGTCACATGTCAGATTATGTGATGAACTGACATGAGACATTCAGAGCATTTAGACATTTGAGATCACATACGTAGCTCTGGAAGTGTGTGCAGTCGTCTCCGTCATCATTGGAGCAGTACATGGGTCTGTGTCCCATCGTGATGATCCACGGCCGCTGCGCTCGGTTCTCAGGACGGTTCGCTTCCTTTAACAATGACAGAAAGAAGCACAAAAACACACAAGACTGCATCAACATGATGCTGTTAAACAGAACATCACATTTCAGGAATATTCCCTTGATTTTGCCTTAGATGTATGCTTAAAACCAGATAGAGATGAGTTTGTTTGTTCATCAGATTTGGAGAAATGTGTCATTCCATCACTGTCTCACCAATGGATGTGAATGGGTGCCGTCAGAATGAGAGTCCAAACAGCTGATAAAAACATCACAATAATCCACAAGTAATCCACACCACTCCAGTCCATCAGTTCACATCTTGAGAAGACAAAAGCTGAAACAAATTCATCCTTAAGACATTTTTAACTAAACTAAAATAGTCCATAATTCATAATAACACTTCCTCCAGTGAAAAAGTGTTCTGGTCTGAATCAGGTGAGAAATCTGCACAGATCAAGCACCATTGACAAGACAAAACAGCTCTAAACAAAAAATTGTTGCTGGATTTTGATGTGAAAGACAAGAGAAGATGGACTTTTTCACTGGAGGAAGTGTTGTTATGGATTATGGACTCGGATTTGAGTTAAAACATCTTAATGATTTATTTGTTTCAGCTTTTGTCTTCTCAAGATGTGAACTGATGGACTGGAGTGGTGTGGATTACTTGTGGATTATTGTGATGTTTTTATCAGCTGTTTGAACTCTCATTCTGATGGCACCCATTCACTACAGAGGATCCATGATGGAATGACACATTTCTACAAATCTGATGAACAAACAAACTCATCCTAATCTAAACTCATCCTAATGTCTAATGACATTTCATAGCAAAAGAAATGTGTCATTCCATCACTGCCTCACCAATGGATGTGAATGGGTGCCGTCAGAATGAGAGTCCAAACAGTTGATAAAAACATCATAAGTAATCCACACCACTCCAGTCCATCAGTTCACATCTTGAGAAGACAAAAGACAACGTTTATAGCTGTTTTGGCTTGTAAACGGTGCTTGATCTGTGCGGATTTCTCTCCTGATTCAAACCAGACCGCTTTTTCACTGGAGGAAGTGTTATTGTCATTAAGTTAAAAATGACTTAATGATGTATTTGTTTCATCTTTTGTCTTCTCAAGATGGACTGGAGTGGTGTGGATTACTTGTGGATTATTGTGATGTTTTTATCAGCTGTTTGGACTCTCATTCTGACGGCACCCATTCACTGCAGAGGATCCATGATGGAATGACACATTTCTACAAATCTGATGAACAAACAAACTCATCTACAGCGATGAACATGATTTTTGCAGTGTTCATCCAAAGGGGATTTCTGAGAATCACAGCAGCATGTGTTGAGTGTTTGTACCTGCAGATCGGCCTGTAACCACTCGTACTGTCTGAACAGCAGATCCAGGCCGTATTCCAGATAGAAATAGACTTCAGTGGAAAAGGAGATGATATGAGCGGGCCCGACGTTCCAGCTACACGCACAGATATAAACATGCTTCAGTCTTCAAAAACCGATTGTGCAAACACTAAATGTTTCTTCAGACTGGAAAAAACAATCATCCAACAAAAGCGGCGCTGGAATCGTCATCCTCTGTGTTTAAAGCAGAACCTTAGTAGTTTTTCCAGCGTTTTCCCACGAGCACAGATATATCGCTCGCTCAATTATGACGTTCCAGCTCAGAGATGATTCGGAGTTTTCCCAGGAACCATAAACGTACTGAACTGACTATAATCTGCACCTCATGGAACTTTCTCAAATAGCTTATCCAGACATTATAATTGAGCTCACGTGAGGAACTACAGGATAAAAGAGGGAGAGTCTTTCTAGCTTTCTTTCATCACAGGGTAAGTGGAGATTTCAGAGAAAAAATAACAGCCTTTAGAGATATAATAGATATAAAGTGCAATAAAATAAGCACTTATTTTCTTTCCAACAGTCTGAAAGATATAGGAACTTGCATCTGCCACGAGACAAAGAAAAGAACAAAGGCAACTGCGACTTTTTATCTCAAAATATGCTCGTACCTGTACCACAGATTCTCCGTGTGTCCCGGCATACTGAAACGACTCCTGTAGTGGGAGAAGTTACTGGAAAAACAAACACAGACAGAAAATCACAGACTGAAAGCCACAGCAACCATTACTGAATTACACACTGAACATTATATTCGGGCCTTCAAACGAAACCGACACCGAAACACACTAAACGCTCTCGTGTTTCACAGATTAATTCGGCTCATAAACGTGAGATACGGGCGCGGGGTCGCTGACGTTGACCTCAGTGGGTGGGGTCAAAGGTCAAGGGGACGTGGGGGGTCAGGATCATTTTTTTGCGTTTCTGTCGTGCTGGTATGGATGTGCTGAGATCTCGCAGGGGTCGTAAGGTCAAGGCTAGGAAAACAACACGCCAGACGTTACAGAATAAAATATTTCAACACGCACACATACGAATTACAGCTCTGACCCCAAAAACCAGCTCCATGTATAATCAATCATGTTTTACATCAGCGTTAATGGGTGCATGCAGAGGTTTGTGCTTCCCTCCAGTGGTCAGCAGTCAAACTACTAACTACTTAACTAAAAACAGGAAAACAGCGGAAAAGTCAGCACGCTGTCGTCTGAATCACTTACTGAGACAGATGTGAATCTGAATAAACACAGTGCAAAAAGTACTTATCTAAACATTCTTAAATCAATATTTATTTGTATTTTTAAAAATCAAAATCTAGTAAGTTTATTCTTACAACAAAAACAAATACTCTTTTTATTTCTGATTTAATGCCTATCAGCAGCAACGGCTATAATCATGGCAAAATCAGCGGTATTTACAGTTTAAAAAACAATTATGATTATAATATCATTAATATATTTTTACAATAATTTAAGAATTTTGTCTTTAAAAAAAAATAAGCATTTAAAAAAAACAGTTATTGAGAATCCTTCTATTTAATGCATGATAAAAATTCTAAAATTATTCCAATAGAAACCTTTTTAAAATATTCATTTTTTTTTTTTTTTTTAATAAAAAGTGACTCTGGACCACAAAACCAGGATCAGTTTTTCTGAAACTGACATCATCTGAAAACTCTATAAATAAGCTTTCCAAACTTATACAATTCTTTGAAAATCTGCAATCTGAGGGTGCAAAATCAAAATAATGAGAAAATCGCCTTTAAAGTTGTCCAAATGAAGTTCTTAGCAATGCATATTACTAATCAAAAAAATAAGTTTTGATATATTTGCAGTAGGAAATTTGCAAAATATCTTCATGGAACATGATCTTAATGTCCTAATGATTTTTTGGCATGAAAGAAAAATTTATAATTTTGACCCATACAATGTATTTTTGGCTATTGCTACAAATATACCCGTGATACTTAAGACTGGTTTTGTGCTCCAGGCTCACAAATGTTGTTTAATATCATTTTAATATCATGTTTTTTCTTGCATAAATCACAAACCAGTTTCACCTTTTAACAAATACGAATGAGTCTTGAGTGACTCCTTTGGTAGATGTTTGATGTTTTTAAGCTTAAACGCTTCATTTTAATCAATTTCTCTTCTTATCTTCCGTCATTTTGCATCTGCAGTAAATGTGCATTGATTTAAGAATACTTGTACTGGAAAACAAGACAAAAATACTGAGTCTAGTTTAATTTTGATTCAGAAAATCTTTAAAAACATGCAAATGTGGAATCAATAATTCATCATGACAACAGCGTTTACTCAAATAGAGAGTATGAGTTTTTCTTCTGCATCTCATCTAATGCTCATGTTCATCTGCTCATGATTTATCGACAAACATCTGACTGACGGCACTAAACGTCTCTAAACATCTTACTGGATGTCACATCATCATGTCAGTCATTTGGCTCGCGGTCTGCAGGGTCAAACATCCATGTGGCTTAGATTTTATGTTCCAGATTCAAACAAACCTTTGACTGGACGTTCTCTTCTTTAATGAACATTGGCTGCATTGATCCATCTGATGTTACAGACACAGAAACACTCACTGATTTTTATTAAATACTGCTGTGACATCGTGCAAACAGGGAAACATGTTTGAGTCACCCCAAAATCAAAAGAAAACAATAATAAACTGCATTTTTATTAAAGTTTTTTTTTAGTAAAATGATGCTAGTTTAGGGCAATTCATATTTTTAGAATGAAATATTTAACTCTCGTCATGCATTCAGCTCTGTTTTGACCTGGAAGACATACAGAAATGTTTCTAAAAATGCATAGTTTGTAGTGAAAGAACTTTAAGACCCTCAAAATACACATCATTTGTTTTTTGCAGATTTTTACAATTATTTTTTAAGAGATATAAAGCGTATCTGTGTTCAGGTCATTTTGACCCAGGTATGTATGGAATCCCATTAGGGTCAAAAATACTTGTAAAATTATCTATGTAGTTTTATAAGCAATCATGAGTTATAAAATCATAGGAATTTAATTAATTCCACTGTGGTTAATACTGATCATTCTCAATTTATATGTTTTTGAATTCTGAAACTTGAATTTTTTCACATTATTGAGAAGTTTCTGATCAGATATGATTTTAGAAAAATAAATTTTAAGTTTTTTATAAAATAATGATTCTTCCAGTCCAAACAGACTCAGACTGTGAATGCATTATGAGTGTTAAACTCCAACCGGGAAAAAAGTGCAAGTTACGTTATAATGTCCTTATCAGAATCCTAAAAAAAATTGTATTCTCTGTGCACAATATGAGACTTGTATTTATCTTTTGGTTTTGCTGTAGATGTGTTTCGTTAAGCGCAAGTGCATGTGTCCGCCGGCCCGTTTCTCCGTGTTCTTTGGCTCCGCTGATGTTGTTTAGATGTCGGCGGCTCTTGAGCAAATCCAGACATGCGATTAAAATGACTCACGTCAAGAAAAGTTTCCCAAAAATGTTCTGACTCTCTGCTGTGGAACAGATTCTTTTGTTCCAGACGGCAAAAGCGTTTTCATATTGGAAAACTCTGATTTCTGCA
Source organism: Labeo catla (assembly GCA_012976165.1). Classification (NCBI taxonomy): domain Eukaryota; kingdom Metazoa; phylum Chordata; class Actinopteri; order Cypriniformes; family Cyprinidae; genus Labeo; species Labeo catla. The sequence continues at coordinate 85,098 of VONZ01001412.1, read as the reverse complement.
CTCTATAACCTGGTTAAAATCTCCTGACGACTGACCTACTCGAAGACGTTAAAGTTCAGATCAGGTGTAGGTTAAGAGCAGGTTAAACACACTTACTAAGCCCACTCGTGGTTTCCAGGACAGGTCATGTACGGCGTATAAGCAGCGATGGACTGGATCTGACGCATGAACTCATCACCGATACGCCCGTTATCCTGATTAAACACAAACACACAATTTAGTTTAATTTTTGTTAAAGTTTTAGCAATTTTGTTATGTATTTGTTACATTTTTTGTATGTTCTCTATATTTTATATTTTCTCTATACACCTAGCTGAAATAAAGTGATGTAATATACACTGACCAGAATTATAAACGCAACACTTTTGTTTTTGCCCCCATTTTTCATGAGCTGAACTCAAAGATCTAAGACTTTTTCTATGTACACAAAAGGCCTGCTTCTCTCAAATGTTGTTCACAAATCTGTCTAAATCTGTGTTAGTGAGCACTTCTCCTTTGCCGAGATAATCCATCCACCTCACAGGTGTGGCATATCGAGATGCAGATTGGACAGCATGATTATTGCACAGGTGTGCCTTAGGCTGGCCACAATAAAATGTGCAGTTTTACTGTATTGGGGGGGTCCGAAAACCAGTCAGTATCTGGTGTGACCACCATTTGCCTCACGCAGTGCAACACATCTCCTTCACATAGAGTTGATCAGGTTGTTGATTGTGGCTCCTCTTCAATGGCTGTGCAAAGTTGCTGGATATTGGCAGGAACTGGAACACGCTGTCGTATACGCCGATCCAGAGCATCCCAAACATGCTCAATGGGTGACATGTCTGGTGATTATGCTGGCCATGCAAGAACTGGGATGTTTTCAGCTTCCAGGAATTGTGTACAGATCCTTACAACATGGGGCCGTGCATTATCATGCTGCAACATGAGGTGATGGTCGTGGATAAATGGCACAACAATGGGCCTCAGGATCTCATCACGGTATCTCTGTGCATTCAAAATGCCATCAATAAAATGCACCTGTGTTCGTTGTCCATAACATATGCCTGCCCATACCATAACCCCACCACCACCATGGGCCACTCAATCCACAACGTTGACACCAGCAAACCGCTCACCCACACGACACCATACACGCTGTCTGCATTCTGCCCTGTACAGTGAAAACCAGGATTCATCTGTGAAGAAAACACCTTTTCGAAGTGCCAGACGCCATCGAATGTGAGCATTTGCCCACTCGAGTCGGTTACGACGACAAACTGCAGTCAGGCCGAGACCCCGATGAGGACGACAAGCATGCAGACGAGCTTCTCTGAGACACTTTCTGACAGTTTGTGCAGGAATTCTTTGGTTATGTAAACCGATTGTTGCAGCAGCTGTCCGGGTGGCTGGTCTCAGACGATCTTGGAGGTGAAGATGCTGGATGTGGAGGTCCTGGGCTGGTGTGGTTACACGTGGTCTGCGGTTGTGAGGCCGGTTGGATGTACTGCCAAACTCTCTGAAACGCCTTTGGAGACGGCTTATGGTAGAGAAATGAACATTCAATCCACAGGCAACAGCTCTGGTGGACATTCCTGCATTCAGCATGCCAACTGCACACTCCCTCAAAACTTGCAACATCTGTGGCATTGTGCTGTGTGATAAAACTGCACATTTTATTGTGGCCAGCCTAAGGCACACCTGTGCAATAATCATGCTGTCTAATCAGCATCTTGATATGCCACACCTGTGAGGTGGATGGATTATCTTGGCAAAGTGCTCACTAACACAGATTTAGACAGATTTGTGAACAATATTTGAGAGAAACAGGCCTTTTGTGTACATAGAAAAAGTCTTAGATCTTTGAGTTCAGCTCAAAAAATAGGGGCAAAAACAAAAGTGTTGCGTTTATAATTTTGCTCAGTGTAATAATAACGCTAAAAAAAAATTGTAAAACATTATTAAAAAGTATTCTACAAAAATCATAACAACTATAATAGTATTGTACAGTTCATCATAGTTAACTGAAATTAAACCATAAAAATATTTTTTCCTGGAAATAAAATAAATGTTAACCGAAAGAGAATAATAAACTATTTCAATTTATTTTATTTAGGCTTCTTGCCAAAATAAATAAATAAATAAATAAATAAATAAATAAATAAACTTTGTTTAAAACTAAAACTAAATAAAAATGAATAAAAACTATACATAAAAAACACAAACTCTTAAAAAATGACAACATCAAAGAACAAATCATTATTAATAATTATTATAAAAATAATAAAAACTGTTAATAAAAACTATAATAGTATTGTATAGTTTATCATAGTTAACTGAAACTAAAACCATAAAAACATTTTTTTTTCCTTGAAATAAAACAGATGTTAACTGAAAAAGAATAATAAATTATTTCAATTTAATATATATAGGCTTCTTGCCAAAAAATGCTCATTTTCACTTTGTTTAGATAAACTAAAAAAAAAAAAAAAAAAATTAAAACAAAAAAAATAATAAAAAAAAACTATACAGACACTTAGAAAAAAAAAAACTATTAAAATGACAAAACTAAATGTAATAATTTAATAACTAAATGATATAATAAATAAATAATTAAAATTAATAACATTTTAAAGTTTAAATGACAACAGAAAAAACTAGAATAAAAATGAGTTTTATTAAAAACTACAATAGTATCTCAACGATACTAAACTGAATTGACTGAAATAAGACCAACACATAAAGCCCCTCAGGAATCAGGACAGTGATTAAAAACAGCTGTTCTGTGTTCAGTAGCTCATAATCACTTTATGATGTCATATTTCAAACACACACTGTTTTAAAACTAATGTGATCAAACAGGCCTCATTATTGGTCGAAATATTTGTCTTGTTCTTGGTTAACAGTAAAGAGGTGAACAGGAAACCTGACTAAATGAACAGTGATTCTCTAAATGAGTCAGTCAGTACTTTAAATGCATATGAGCTGCTTTGGATAAACGTGTCTGTAAATGAATATAAATGTAAGCAGCTCATCATTGGAAACCTCAGTCACACCAAACTCAAATCAGCTCCGTTGATTTTCCAGTCACTTACATAATCATAACTGAACTCAGAGCAGTGATGTTGGGAATGTTGTGGTCGATTGTTGGGTTTCGTTGCTCTAATGAGTTTTCAGACACTCTCTGTGTTTCCATTGAAGTTTAACAGCTGTTTTTGTGCTTTTTCTCTCTGATTATGATATTATGGCAACGTTAGACACAAAATGATATGAATCATCACTTACATGTTTTGATCATGATTGTTTGACGGTTCTGTACTTCTGTGCTAAAAATAAACGCCTTAAAGACACAGCAGCAAAAACTGTTCACTTAAAAATAATCATTCTGTCTTCATTTACTTCCCTCAAATTAAATTAAATGAATTCAAAATATTAAAAACTATAATAGTAATACTAAAATAACTGATGTGACACTACATCTCTTACCTCATGCATGTCATACGCAAAATCACCTGTGAAAACAATCACATGCTGTAAACCACATTCACCAACAAAACTCTGACATTAAACTAGAACTAAACCATCCAAACTATTATCACAAACTAATCTGCTCTTACAAGGTTAAAGGAATAGTTCACCCAAAAATCGAACACGTCTCAATGGATGTGAATGGGTGCCGTCAGAATGAGAGTCCAAACAGCTGATAAAAACATCACAATAATCCACAAGTAATCCACACCACTCCAGTCCATCAGTTCACTCCTTGAAAAGACAAAAGCTGAAACAAATCTATCATTTAGATGTTTTTAACTAAAATATGAGTCCATAATGTTGCTTTCTCCAGGGAAAAAGTGCATTTCCTGTTGTTTTTCACATCAAAATCCAACCACATATTTGTTTAGAGCTGTTTTTTTTTGTAAATGGTGCTTGATCTGTGCAGATTTCTCTCCTGATTCAGACCAGACCACTTTTTCACTGGAGGAAGCGTTATTACGGATTATGGACTCTATGCATTTGAGTTAAAAATATCTTAATGATCTTTTGTCTTCTCAAGATGTGAACTGATGGACTGGAGTGGTGTGGATTACTTGTGGATTATTGTGATGTTTTTATCAGCTGTTTGAACTCTCATTCTGACGGCACCCATTCACATCCACTGGTGAGACAGTGATGGAATGACACATTTCTTTTGCTATTAAATGTCATCTTTTCAGCTCATTAGTGATACTAGATTAGGATGAGTTCAGATTTGAAGAAATGTGTCATTCCATCACAGTCTCACCAATGGATTCTCTGTGGCGAATGGGTGCCGTCAGAATGAGAGTCCAAACAGCTGATAACCACTCCAGTCCATCAGTTCACATCTTGAGAAGACAAAAGCTGAAACAAATCCATCATTAAGACGTTCTAAACTAAAATACATTGAGTCCATAATCCATAATAACACTTCCTCCAGTGAAAAAGCGGTCTGGTCTGAATCAGGAGAGAAATCTGCACAGATCAAGCACTGTTTACAAGCCAAAACAGCTCTAAACTTTGTCTTTTGTCTTCTCAAGATGTTAACTGATGGACTGGAGTGGTGTGGATTACTTGTGGATTATTGTGATGTTTTTATTAGCTGTTTGGACTCTCATTCTGATGGCACCCATTCACATCCATTGGTGAGGCAGTGATGCAATGACACATTTCTTTTGCTATTCAATGTCATCTTTTCAGATCATTAGTGATACAGGATTAGGATGAGTTTGTTCATCAAATTTGAAGAAATGTGTCACTGCATAATTTTCTCACCAATGGATTTGAATGGGTGCCGTCAGAGTCCAAACAGCTGATAAAAACATCACAATAATCCACAAGTAATCCATACCACTTCAGTCCATCAGTTCACATCTTAAGAAGACAAAAGATGAAACAAATACATCAAGACGTTTTTAACTAAAATACACTGAGTCCATAATAACACTTCCTCCAGTGAAAAAGTCCATCTCCTGTTGTCTCTCACATCAAAATCCAGCCACATATTTGACTGTTTTAGCTTGTAAGCGGTGCTTGATCTGTGCAGATTGTGGTTATTGAGTGTTATTGTGGATCATGGACTCAATGTATTTGTGTTAAAAATGTCTTAATGATTGATTTGTTTCAGCTTTTGTCTTCTCAAGATGTGAACTGATGGACTGGAGTGGTGTGGATTACTTGTGGGTTATTATGATGTTTTTATCAGCTGTTTGGACTCTCATTCTGACGGCACCCATTCACATCACTGGTGAGACAGTGATGGAATGACACATTTGGAATGACACATCTTCAAATCTGATGAAGAAACAAGCTCATCCTAATCTTGGATGCTCTGAGGGTGAGAACATTTTCAGTTCATTTTTGGTTGGATTACTCCTTTAATCAGGACCGTACGTGTGTGTAGAGTCTCACCGATGTGCAGAATGACGTCGTACATCCCCATCTGCGTCTCTTTCTGCAGTCGACTCAGAGACTGAGGGTTTTCGTTGCCCATGTCACCAAACAGAGCGAATCTGGGGCTGAAGCTCACGCTTTCGTTCAGAGACGTGAAGTAGAAGATGTCGCTCCATCCGGCGTCGCTGCCGCAGTGATACACTGAAACACACACATCTATTAAAATCTTTTCCAGGTCAAACACACACTGAAAGATGTCCGTATGAAAGTTACCGTATGAAGCCGCTGGTATCAGATCGGTCAGCGTGACCCGGTGAATGTACATCGTCCTGTTCTCGAGTCCCCCATTAGTAAACACGCTTGAGTTTCCCTTCGCCGTGTGACTGAAGAGTTTCCCGCCCCACAGACCGTACTCGACAATACTCTCGGTTTTATTAGCGGTCGACCATGTGACCAACATCGAGTTCTTCACACCTGAGAAAACACGCTCAAAATCAGAACTGTTCTCAAAATATGCCTTTAAAATATAATTTCTTAATTCATAAAGGGTGAAATTTGCACTTTGAATGGTCTGAATGACATTTTCATAAATTCTGCTGAAGAATATCAACTAAAATTAATAAAATAATAAACATATTTAATTTTTTTTAAACAACATTATGCTGAAAAAAAAAAAAAATATCATGCATTTTCACCTGAAATTCTCAGTGTAATGAGGAAAACTAATAATATATTATTTAAACTGTCAAGTCTTTAAACATCAGCTGTCAAAAACCACAACTGTTCTTAAAATATGCCTTTAAAATATAATTTCTTAATTTTTAACATTGGTCTGAATTACATTTTCGTAAATTCTGCTGAAAAATCTCAACTAAAATGAATAGAATAAAAAATATATTGACATTTTGCTGAAAAACATCAACTATTATCAAAATAAAATATTAAATATCATGCAATTTCGCCTGAAATTGTCAGTGTAATGAGGAAAAATAATTATATATCATTAACTGTGAAGATTTTAAACATCAGCTGTCGAAAATCATAACTGTTCTCAAAATACACCTTTAAAATATAATTTCTTAATTTCTAAGGGATGAAATTTGCACTTTGAATGGTCTGAATTACATTTTCATAAATTCTGCTGAAAAACATCAACTAAAATAAATAAAATAATAAGTATACTGACATTTTCAAACAACATTATGCAGAAAATATCAACTAATATCAAATAAAATATTAAATATCATGCAATTTCAACTCAATATTATATATTATTATTATATATCATTTAAACTGTGAAGTTTTCAAAAATCATAATTACCACATTTTCTGCATTCAAAAACAGTTTCTTATTTTTTGAGGTGTGAAATATGCACTTGGCATTTTCAAACTAACTTCTGCTGAAAAATATCAAACATATCTTCAAACGTTAGCTGTTAAAAATCATAATTGTTCACAGAATATGCCTCATTTTCTGCATTTAAAATATATTTTCTTATTTTTTGATGGGTTAAATGCATATTTTCAAACCAAATTCTGCTCTGAAATATCAATTAATATTAAATACAATAATAAATATGATGTTTCAACCTTTACTCACATAAAATTGTCATTATTGTAATTATTATATATTATTTAAATTGTAAAGTCTTTAAACATCAGCTGTCAAAAATCATAACTGTTCTCACAATACACCTCATTTTCTGCATTCTCATTTTAATTTCTTATTTTTTGAAGTGTGAACTGTGCATTTGGCATTTTCAAACTAACGTCTGCTAAAAAATATCAACTAAATAAAATTATAAATGACAAACAGCTGAGCGTTCTGCTGTTATATAACAGAAAATTACACTCAAGAGAGCCAAAAAATGACCGTCTATCATCGGTATTAGAACTATAAATCTATGAAATCACTCAATAACTGCAGCGTTTCCATGCAAACCCATCTGTCTTTGTTTTGCACCATATTTTTCTCATAAAACAGGCACATTATCACCTGTATTTATGTAATGCACAAACGCATTTGTGACCCTGTACCACGAAATGTAACGGTTAGTTTTTTCTGAAAGCTGAATAAATACCCTTTTCATTGATGTGTGGTTTGTTAGGACAGGACAATATTTGGCCGAGAGACAACTATTTGAAAATCTGAGGGTGCAAAAAAAAAAAAAAAAATCTAAATATTGAGAAAATGACCCTTAAAGTTGTCCACATAAAGTTATGCAATGCATATTACTAATCAAAAATTAACTTTTGATACATTTATGGTAGGAAATGTACAAAATATCTTCATGGAACATGATCTTTACTTAATATCCTAATGATTTTTAGCATAAAAGTTTTGTGGTCCAGGGTCACATTTGAGTGCAGTAGTTTGAATCTACACGGATTGTCTTTGATTGACAGCTGTCAGTCATGAGGAGTGAAATCTCACCTGGATATGAGATGTGCACCTGCTCAGGTTGAGTTCTGATGGGCGGCACACAGCAAACAGCAGCGATCAGAGCAAACAAACACAGCAAAACCTGGAGCTCCATCATCATCATCATCTCTTCATCTGATCACAACAACACAGAACAGAGTCACATGAGCGTCACGTGACTAAAACACAGATTGTGTAGTTATTTACTGCACAAAAACACGAGCTGAAGCACAGCATCTGAAGATAAACTGCTGACAGAAGCTGTTGAGACACATGCATGTGATTCACAAACACCTTACACAATGGCAGAATACTTTAATAAGTTATTAACTGCTCAGAAACACTTCTTTACCTGCTTTACATCAGTTGCAGTGTCATGTTTTGATGGAGTAATAATACAATACAATACAATAATGCAATTATTATTAGACATACATCACAGCAGAAGCCAAAACACGAAAACAAAACTTAAATAAACCTCTAAACAAGCACTAAATACCACATAAATAAAATATGAAATATCATCTCAACCAAGTCTGTACTGTAATGAGAAAAACATTTTTAAATTAGGGCTGCAAAACCATTAGTCATGATAAATCGATTTGAAATAAACATTTATGTTTACATACTATATGTCTGTGTACTGTGTATATTTATTATGTATATATCAATACACACACATACATGTATATATGAAGGAAATATATACTAAAATATATTAGATTTATAGGTAAAATATTTATATTTATTTTTAAATTATATAAGTGTTTACATACAAATATCTTTTGTATAAATATCTTTTATATATACATAATAAAAAAAAAAAATATATATATATATTGAATCAATTAATTGTGACTAATGGTTTTGCATCTTTTTTAGGGGTGAAATGCGCATTTAACATTTTCAAGCCCAATTCTTCTGAAAGATATTAATTAATATCAAATAAAACATTAAATTTCATGTCATTTCAAACATCCCTCACCTCAAACTGTCATTATTGTAATGAGAAAAACAAATATATTATTTAAATTGTTAATTTTTTAAACAAAATCTTATACAATTATAATTATTCTCACATTATGCCTCATTTTTTCTGCAATCAAAATACAGTTTCTATATTTTTTTTTGAAGTTTGACTGAACTTCGATTGGTCTGAATGACATTTTCAATCAAAAATGAAAGAAAAAAAAAAAACCTATAAATGAAAATATATATTAAGATATTTCAACCCTTCCTCACCTGAAATTGCCATTACTGTAATGAGGAAATATTATATAATTTAAATTGCTAAGTCTTTATGAATCAGCTGTCAAAAATCATATTTGTTCTTAAAAAAGCCTCATTTTATGCATTCAAAATACAATTTCTTATTTTTAACAAAACTGATTTAGTTTAGTTAGCGTTAGTAATGACTCTAACACATTTATCATTAGAAATAACAACACAGAAGAAGCCAAACACCCACATAAAACATAAAACAACCCAAATAAACTCAAATATTCCTCTAAACAGCCACTAAATACCATATGATTAAACCCTAAATAAACAAGTCAGCTAAATAAATACGTGTTTTAGCACTAGACAAACATGTCAAACATACGACAGATAAAAGTTAAACTAAGAAAAGCAATAAACAGGCGGCTCATTTTACAAACCTGTCGTTTACAAAAGTGTGTAAATAGTTTCTTCCTCAAACTGCTTCAGTGTCACATGACCTGTGTTTCTTCCGTCAGCTGAGCTGCTGATCACGTGACGCTCCGGTGTGCGCTGCAGAAGCTCAGCGCTGCCTTTATTTATTGATATTTCTTATTTATACTTTGTAATAAATAAATAAATAAATAAATTTATTTATATATATATATAAATAAATTTATTTATATATATATATATATATTTATTTATTTTATTTTTTTTTTTTAATAATAATTTTTTTTTATATTGTCTGTATATTCGTCAAATCTGAGCATAATATCTCACGTTGTAATGGATGTTGAGGGTCTGATGATGATTGACAGCTGTCTGTCAGGTAAATCAGTGATGTTGAGTGTCTTCACGAGTGTAATAACAGTGACTCCTTGTGGCGTTTCAGCGCATTGCAGCCTGTGTTTGAGTTCCTGATGATGTCCTGTGAGGAGGAGGAGGATCACAGATACACACTTCAGCTCTCAGCAGCAAAACACTCACAGCAGGTGAATAATAACTGTACAATGCAATTAAATTACAACTGATGACAGCTTGAAAAATGGAAATTGTTTTTCTTAGGACTTAAAACTCCTATTTCCTGGTTAAAAGCAAAAAATACAGTGAAAACTGTGAAATATTATGACATATATTTATGTGATCATTGTTATTGTTTGGAAAGAAGTTTTATGCAACTCTAATTTGATAAAAAATATAAAAATGTGAAATATTATTATGATTTCAAACAGCTGTTTTCTACGTGAATATCTGTTAAAATGTAATTTATTTCTGTGATGCGCAGCTGAATTTTCAGCATCATTACTCCAGTCTTCAGTGTCACATGATCCTTCACAAATCATTCTAATATACTGATTTGCTGCTCAACAAACATTTCTGATATCAACATAAGATTTTAAATAATAATAAATAATAATAATTTATTCATCAAGGACACATTAAACTGCTCAAAAGTGTCAGTAAAGACATTTATAATGTTCCAAAGTATTTCTATTATAAATAAATGCTGATCTGTGAATCCTGAAAAATAAAATGTATCAGTTTCCACAAAAATATTGCATAACTGTTTTGAGATATTATATTTTTAGTTAATATTTTAAGATTTTATTTTAGTTTTTTTTTTTTTGTAGTATTTTTTTAATATGTCTATATAATTTTATATAAATTGTTAGTTTTAGATTAGATATTTTACTTCAACTTAAACTAAACAAAATGATGCTGAAAATTCAGTTTTGATCACAGAAATCAATTACAGTTTAACAGACATTCACATAGAAAACAGCTGTTTGAAATTGTAATAATATTTCACATTTTTACTGTATTTTTGATCAAATACATGCTGCATAAAACAATCACCATTCCAAACTTTTGACTGGCAGTCTTTATGTATGTTTTAATATTTGAGTTCTGTAGTATCATACATTTACAGAAGCGATTACTTTTTAACGTCATGTTTTTTTTTATTTTCACAGGATGAATGTCACAAAATGAGAGACACCGGTAAAAAGAGGTGAGGGTTTGAGCTGATGTTTGGCTGTGGAGGCCTGCGTGGGACTGTTTTATTAATCCAGCTCCTGCTGAATTTCTACCGCCTGCTCCCGCAGTTTTTTCTGTCCATTTCCACCTGCTCCCATAAACATTCTAATATTGTAAATAGTTTCTGCACTATTGATATGCGGGATATTTAAATCTCTTTCACTTTCAATTTGGTGATCATGTGCACTCTGTGTCAGGGCTCTACGCTTATTTTTCTCTTAAAAAATATAGAAGCACAGTCAAAATTTCAGGAGCACCATCTAATCAATAATCGAAAAAAATTTGATTTAAAAAATCAAACGAGGTGATATTTGACTCCTTAAAGTGATTTACAGGGGGACTTTGTTTTTACCTTTGTACTGGCATTTTTACAACTTTATTAAAAGTATGTCATCTTTTATGTCAGAATGTATTATTAAATAATTTTTAAATTATATTTTTAAGCTTTTTAATTAAAACGACAGAATAAGAATAAGTTATCAATCAAATGAAATCAGTATTAACAAAATTAATTAGTACTACAGAGGTGACAGAAGAACTCAAAAGTGTCTTGTAGGTGTATTTTCATGTGTTTGATGAGTCTCAGAGGGGCATGAGTGCAATCGAATTCATAAATTTATGTTGAGATTAATGTTTTAAATATAACATTTTGAATACAGAAATATTAAATGATTTAAAGAAATAAAAAGATACTTTTAACTGTATCAACTAAAACTGCCAGCAAGTTTATTTACTGATTTAATGACTGAATCATTCGTTCATTCGATTCGTTTAAACAGTTGATTCATTCAGGAATGAAGCAAGTGACTCTTTATGAATGGGAAATTGAATCACTGACTCACTAGATTCGTTCAAAAACGCACGTTCATTCATAAACGAATCACCGCTGTGTTTGAATGGAGATGTGCAGCGGCTCAGTTGTGACTTGTTATAGTCACACAATGTAAATCACTTAATATTAGCTTCTTGTTTATTGAACTGTTGTATTGAATCAATATCTCATTTTCAAACTCGTGCTATAATTTTCTGATCACCCACTGCTGCCCGCAATAAGGGTAAAAACCACCCGCTCCCGTGAGAGTTGCGTCGGGTCCCGTGGGAATCCCAATCCTAATCCATTTCTCAAATTAGGTGTGAGAACAGAAGATCTTCTGATCATCTAAATGTGTGTTTGATCTCCAGTCGCTCGACTGCAGCTGGCCGGCTGAAGAGAGTCGTGTCCTGCAAGAGAAAAACACGCCATCATCATCACGTGACGGGACCCGGCGCTCACAGAAGAGCCTCGACACCCGTGAAACCTGTCAGAGAGCAGATGCATGAAGACAAACCTCAGCACAGCGAGAGCCTGAACGACCGGAGCTGCTGTTCTCAGGTAAACCAGCAGAGGAGCATCAAAGATGAAAATCAGAGAAATTTCAGACACTTATATAGTGCATTTGCTTACGGCTGCCGCTTGTGCAGATTTCTGAAGAGCATCATGTGCTGACGGACGTTCTTCACGGCAGAAATCTGAGGCTCAGTCTGGCTCTGACGCTTTGGAGGAGAAGCACAGGAGAGCTGCTGTCTTTCCTTGAACGGTAAAACATCAGACAGATGGCAAACGTGACTTTAGAAATTTGAACAAAAATCTCTTCTAAGAACATTTTACTGACGTTCCCATTAAGTTATGAAAACATTATTTCTGAACGCTCAGAGTACCCTGACTCACCTTTTCATTGCTTGATGCCTAATTTTAAAGTATTATTATATTTAAACAGAAAACAACAAGGAAAATCAATCAAAATATCAAACAGTACTGCTCTTTCAACATTAAAACCTTCCATTTAAATAGAGAAAATTAAATCTGAACATGATCTGAACAAACTTAATATATATACAAAATATGAATATATGGTGTTTAATTAAATTCTATCTTGCTTTAAAAACAGTGTTGTTTAGTATCACTGAGATATTATAGTTTTAGTTAATATTTTGAATTTGATTGTAGGTTTTTTAAAATTTAGTTAATGTTTTAGTAATTTTTTTACAATTTTTAAATGTATATATAATTTTTTTTAGTTTTAGTTTAGATATTTTACTTAAACTAAAAAATGAGCAATACTAGCTGGAATAAAATAAGTTTATTTGAATTCAGTTCATGTTTACTTTATTTCAAGTAATGATTTTTAAATGCATTTAAAGTTTTAGTAATTTTAAATTTTTCTAAATATGTTTATATAATTCTTTTATTTTATAAATTATTAGTTTTAGTGTAGATATTTAAACTAAACTAAACTAAACAAAAATGAGCAATGTTGCCTTGGCAACTAGGTGAAATAAAATACGTTTATTTTAATTCTGTTCATATTTAGTTTATTTTAAATAATGTTTTTTTTAAACGCATGGTTTTAGGTTTAATAGTTTTTAATGAATTTTAGTTAAAGTTTTAGTAATTTAAAAAACAATTTAATGTGTTTATATAATTCTTTTTTATAAATTGTTCGTTTTAGTTTAGATATTTTATTTAAACTTAAACTAAACAAGAATGAACAATGTTGCCTTGGCAACTAGCTGAAATAAAATACGTTTATTATAACTCCACTCATATTTACTTTATTTTAAGTAATGTTTTTTTAATGTTTATATAATTCTTTTTTATAAATTGTTCGCTTTAGTTGAGATATTTTTAGTGCTGGGCAATGATTACTTATGATTAATCACATCCAAAATAAAGTTTTTGTTTATATAATGTATGTATGTCCTGTGTATATTTATTATGTATATATAAAAAAACAGACATACAGTATACATTTTGAAAATATTTACATGTATATATTTAAATTTGTATAATTTATATTATATATAAATATATTTAATATACAAACAACATATTTTTTTCTTAAATATATACATGAGTGTGTGTATTTATATATACATAATAAACACACACAGTACACAAACACAGTTTATTTTAATTCAGTTCATGTTTATTTTATTTCAAGTAATGATTTCTTAATGCATGGTTTTAGTTCAACAGTTTTTTATTAATTTTAGTTAAAGTTTTAGTAATGTTGTTCTGTTTTTGTGATTTTATGTCTACATAGTTTTTTATTAATTTCCAGTTTTAGTTTAGTTATTTTATTTTAACTTAAACTAATCAGAAATGAGAAATGTGACAATTTTGAATGGTTTTGCAGTAGTTTATTTTTATGTGTTTGTTTTGTTTTTGCACAGATGTTATGCAAACATTAATGGAATGTTACATTTTATCATTTTGTGAACCTGTGAAATGTTACTTTTGAATGTTCTGAAACAAACAGTATCATTTAGACAATGTTAGACCAACATCCAGCTAAAGTGTTTCAGAAAAAGCATTCCATGAATGTTGTATAAATTATGTTTTTGTGTTTTCAAGAACATTATTAAAGATCAGACCCCAAAATTTATTGGTTTGTTCATAACATTAGTCAAAGTTCTCGTTCCTCCCTACAGTCTGCAGGACGTCAGTGTGCTGGTCGACTGCTTACCTGCTCTGACTAGAAGGTAAATCGTGCACATCTTGAGCTGGTTTTACTGTCTGAACACGTCATGACAGATTTGTTCCCAGCAGCCTTCGGGAGGAAACGCTGGGCTTCTGTGTGGATCTCTTTCCTCTGGTCAAGAATCTTCTTGAGAGCCGTTTTGAAGAGTAAGTGCTGTGTCTTCATCAGTCGTGGTCTCTGTTATTGATGATGCTGATGTGATCTCACTCCTTCAGCTACATCACCAGCGCTTTAATCTGGATTCAGACGGCGCTGGAACGCTGGAGCTCACGGCTGATCGAAGACAGTCAGTTCTCAGATCACAGGTAACACAACTTCACCTTAAAACTGGAAGGATAAGAGAAATGTTAAATGTTGATTTGTCCTTCAGGAACATCAGTGTGTTGAAGCAGCAGCTGCAGGAGCTCTGGACGCTGAAAACACGCCTCACATCCGCCTCACAAACAACCGCCGACATCTGGAAGGTAATAAAACACAACGAGCTGATAGAGAACTGCTCATATTTAACACAATAATCAAACTCATTCATGTCTTTAATGTGAACTGCTGCTGTTTCTTAGGATGTTGAGTCTCATTTGGTTCAGTTCTGAGGAAAAACATCACAGATGAACACTGATCTGAATCCTGACGCTGATGGATGACGGGTTATCAATCATTTACTGGAATACTAGCAGTTTACTGTGTTTAACAGTGTTTGATTACAGTGTGTTCATGTTCAGACTGATATCAATCAATCAATCAATGGAAATGCTACTGAATGTCATTTTTTTAGCCTCATTCTGAGTTTTTGCAAGATGATTAAAGTGCCTGAAGTGCTTGAGTTTGACTTTTTGAAATTTAAGGCCTGGAAAACCCTTTAAAATATCAATATTCCTAAAGAGGTACTTCAAAAGTGCTTCAATTATTTAAAGACAATGTATCTATGAAATAAGTGTTTAATTCTTTCAATAAGCACATATCTTTTGAGGCCAATTTAATAATTTCTCAAATATATATCTACCAGTGATAAATGTGAGATTGTGTTGAATGGTGTGAGACGACTCTGGATGATTTCAACTGATTCCTATTGAACTGCAGCTCAAACTATTTCAAATCTAGTGAATTAAGCTACAAACTCCATCATAATGCACAATGTTTCCATCTAACATGTATTTTGCGCTGCAGCTCGTCATATTAATGGAGTGTTTCACTAGTTAGCAGTAAACCGGTTACCACACCTCAATATGGAGGAGATTTGTGTTGGAAATATGGATATTTCATTTGTAAACATCATACTTGTTTCGCTTATTTCAGTTAATGTCACTAAACTAGCGAGATAAGCCAGTAGTAGTACTGACAGTGTCGTGTAAACATGAATGAAGACAAGAAAAGAGGAACAGATGAACCGAATCAATTGAGTGAGTCATTTACGCTGGAACCGCTCTGATTGATTCAAACTCGTGACTTCGATCATTCAGTTCAAGCGATTCACTAGCAAAAGCCAGATGAAAGAGCCATTCATTTTAGAATTTCGACATCGCTTGTAATGATTGTATATTGATGGGTGAAACCGAGCTTTTCGAAACTTCGAACCAATTAAACCTTTGTATTGCAAAAGGATTCACTGTTTCGAAGCGCTCCAATCGGATCGCGAATCATTTGCTTAAGATCGGGAATTCAAATGGCGGAACACGAATCATTTGATAAAGACTTCGGAGCGTGTATCGTGAATCATTTGATTTAGATTGAAACTTCGGAGGAGAACGCGCTCCGAGTGCTTATCTGAAATGATGGATCGCGAATCATTATTCAGATCGGAACATTAAAGCGTGAATCATTTGATTCGGATTGGGTTCACGAATCATTTCGCGAATTGAATGATTAACGATCCGTGCTTCGAGTCCTTATCTGAAATGATGGTTCGCAAATCATTATTCAGATCGGAACACAGGAGCGCGGATCGCGAATCATTGATTCGGATCGGGATAATGAATCATTTCGTGATTTGAATCACTCGCGATCCGCGCTCCGAGTCCTTATCTGAAACGATGGTTCGCGAATCATTATTCAGATCGGGACAATGGAGCGCGAATCATTTGATTCGGATCGACACTTCGGAGCGGGTTCGCGAATCTTTAAAACATCAAACCATTAAGCCAGTACAGTTATTAAAACAACAAAGAAAAAATAAATAAAGGAAGGAACTAGCCTATGCACAATCCCTTAATAAATTTTAACTACTATAGTAAAAGTGTAATAACCATATTTTTTGTATAACCACAGTTTTACTATAAACACCATGTTTTGTTTTTTTTTTTGAGTAAGAAATGAGTTGCCAGGTTAACAAAAAAAGTAATAAATAATAAATAAACGTAAAAAGTAATACATTTAAATAAATGTACACCTTAAGAGTTCATATAGACTTAATATAATAATCTTTCTCAGAAGAATGTGGTGACTTATATTGACTTATACATGTCTGACTTATACTATAATTATGTCCATAAGCTTTTTGTGAAATTAACAAAAATTAACTTTAACTGGAATAAAAAAATTCAATTAATTATACATATATATATATATATCATAAATAAATATATAACCGAAATAAGTAGTTGTTGGCTTTAGTCAGACGAGCTCGGTGACGTCATCACGCAGCGCCTGTCAAACTTTGCCAGCAGACAGTTGTGTAAACTTGTCATGTGTTGGTTTATTTTGATCCCAGAGTGACAGCAGCTTTACAGAATCGCTGTTCAGACAGTGGAAAAAGTGAAAAGAATCCGATGAATCTCCGTGTGCGCGCGTGTGTTTCGGCGCTGCTGCTGTTCGGGCTGCGCGTGTGTTTCTCTCAAGACATCAAACTACAGGAGGATGATGAAGATGTGATGTTTAAGACGCCTGAAGAAGATGTGAGGGTTCAGGTGTCGGGTCGAGCGCTGGTTCCGGGTGTCAGAGCTCAGGACTGGATCTCATCTGCTCGGGTTCTGCTGGACGGAGACAAACACGTGGGCTTCCTCAGGTGCGCGTGCAAATCAAAACAAACGCACGTGAGCGAGAGCAGATTACCATGCAGTGCGTGCATGCAAAAGCAGTGCTTATGGTAATGATTAATGACAATGATTGGTCACAAAAATTATCTACATATTTTCAGAACCTTCACACAATGTTGTAATGTGGTTCCCCGAAAAATAAGATACAAAAAACATTTTCAGCACATTAAAAGAACATTCTTACGTGATTCCCCAAAAACATAACCAAACGTTCTCAGTACATTGACAGAATGTTTTAATTTGGTTGTCAAAAAAAGTTCTTAGTACGTTCCAATACAATTTTTATTTGTTTGTGTGTTTTTTTTTTAAATAATATTCTCAGTATGTTCCCAGAATGTTCTAATTTAGTTATCCAAAATAAATAAATAAATAATAATTATAACATTTTCAGTATGTTCCCAGATTAATATGGTTTTTCAAAAAAATAACAAAAATAACATTCTCAGTATGCTACCAGAATGTTTTAATTTGGTTTCCCCCCAATAAAATAACAAAAAAATAAAAAAAAAAACGTTCTCAGTACATTCCCAGAACGTTCTAATTCAGTTGTCCAATAAATAAATGAATGAATGAATGAATAAATAAATAAATAAATAACGTTCCTAGTACATTCCCAGAACATTTAAAGTATGTTCCCAGAACATTCTGATTTGGTTATCCAAAAAAAAAAAAGTTAAAAAAAAAAATAAAATAAATAATAATAATAATAATAATAATATTTTCAGTACATTCCCATAAAGTTTTATTTATTTATTTTTTGTTTTGGTTTTAAATAATATCCTCAGTATGTTCCCAGAACGTTCTAATTTGGTTATACAAAACAAATTAAAAATAATGTTCTCAGTACGTCCCAGAACATTTTAATGTGGTTTTCCAAAAAATAACATTCTTGGTACATTCCCATAAAGCTTTAATTTGTTTTTGTTTTGTTTTTTAAATAACATCCTCAGTATGTTCCTAGAACGTTCTGATTTGGTTATCCAAACAAAATAAAATAATAATAATAATAAGGTTTTCAGTACTTTCCCAGAACGTTTTAATTTGGTTTTCAAAAAATAACATTCTCAGTACGTTTCCATAAAGTTTTTTTGCTTGTTTGTTTGTTTGTTTTAAAAAAAAATAACATCCTTAGTACATTGCCAAAAATTATGTTCTTGGTACGTTCCCATAAAGTTTCCCAGAATGTTATAATTTGGTTATCCAACAAAAAAAAAAAAAAGAAAAGAATAATAATAACGTTTTCAGTATATTTTATTTTGGTTTTACAAAAAAATAAAAAATAAATAAAAATAACGTTCTCAGTACGTTCCCATATCTTTATATTTTTGTTTTTGTTTTTTTTTTGTAAATAACATTCTCATTATGTTCCCAGTATGTTCTAATTTGGTTATCCAAAAAAAAAAAAAGCAATAACGTTCTCAGTACTGCAGTACCAGATCAGTCCTGCTTGTTTCCGCAGAGATGATGGAAGTTTCACAGTCAGTGACGTTCCGTCAGGATCGTATGTTCTGGAAATCTCCTCTCCGACCTACAGATTCCAGCCTGTACGGGTCGACATCACCACTACAGGGAAAATGAGGTGTGTGGATGAAAACTTTGGTTTTTACTGTCAGTTTGACCCAGTTACTGCCGTAAAACACTGGATGATACACAAATGTTTGTGTGAAAATAACCAATGAAACTTCTCATGATGGTCCGTTGCTCGTAGGGCTCGTGTGGTCAACTACATCAAGACGTCAGAGGTGATCCGCCTGCCGTACCCGCTTCAGATGCGATGCGTTGGTCTACATTCATACTTCATCCCGCGAGAGACCTGGGGCTGGTCCGATTTCCTCATGAACCCGATGGTGCGTCGCTGTATAATCACTCTCGCCCCGTAACCGCAGCACCAGTTTCACACTTTTACTCTTCTCTCTCTCAGGTTCTCATGATGGTTCTTCCTCTCCTGATAATCCTTCTTCTTCCTAAAGTCTTCAACCCGAGCGATCCAGAGATGAGACGGGTATGAACTCCTTCACAATGCATGAACGCTTCGCTCTGATTGATCACGTGATTGATTGATTGATTGATTGACAGGAGATGGAGCAGTCCATGAACATGCTGAACTCCAACCAGGAGCTTCCAGACGTCTCGGAGCTCATGACTAAGTTCTTCTCACCACCTAAAAGTCAAGGGAAGGCAGCAGGTGGAGGCGGAGCCAGAGGCCCTCGGGGTGGAGCTCCCAGTCCAAGGGGCGGAGCCTCAAGACGAAAAATTAGAGATTAATGAAACAGAATGAAACAGAAGCCGAGAGCATGAAAATGCTTTTATTAATCACTATGAACAAACTCTACAGGCGTATCTGCTGTGTTTAGTAAAGCAAATGACAATTTTTCATCTGTGTTTATATGTGATGACAATTTACTATCATTATACTGCTGCTGAATCTACTGTATTGATTATTTAAGCTCACAATATTTAAATCAAAGGTAACACTTTACAGTAAATTCCCATTAGTTAATGTTAGGTCATCCACTAACAAGCAATGCATTTGTTATAGTGTTTATTATTCTTTGTTAATGTTACTTAATAAAAGCACAGCTGTTGATTGTTAGTTCATGTTAGCTCAGATCTATTAAACAATATTAACTGCAGTGTTGGGGAAAGTTACTTTTAAAAGTAATGCATTACAATATTGAGTTACTCCCTAAAAAAGTAACTAATTATGTCACTTTGTTACTTTTTATGGAAAGTAATGCGTTACTTTACTTTTGTGTTACTTTAAATCTTGGCAGGGCTTGACTGTTTGTTTTTAATAAAAAAAGTTCTATTTGTGGCAAACATAAAAGCCCTTTCACACCAAAAGCCTCAGGCTAAGAGAAAAGTAAAAATTATGTCTGTACAGAAGACCACAGAAGAAGAAATTTCAACCTAATTTAACTTAATTTATATAAAATGATAAAAAATAAATAAATAAATGAATCAAGAAATATTGCTATAGTAACATTTCACTGTAAAATAAAAAAAAAGATTATTTAAAAAATAAATAATATAATTTTATTTTATTTTTTTTTTTTTTAACATTACAACTGTGAAATGACAATATTAATACAAATACAAACATGTATTTAATTAAATGACAGCCTTCATGATTTGAAGTCATATGAAGTCAAATTTAGTGTTGGGCAAAGTTACTTTTAAAACTAATGCATTACAATCTTGAGTTACTAATTATGTTACTTTGTTACTTTTTATGGAAAGTAATGCGTTACGTTACTTTTGCGTTACTTTTTGAATCTGGGCAGGACTTGCTTGTTTGTTTGTAATATAAAAAGTTCTAGTTTTAAGTTCAAACCAAAAGCCTCAGGCTTAGAGAAAAGTAAATTCACGTCTGTACAGTAGAACGCAGAAGAAAAAAAGTCAACTCTTAAGTAGGGCTGGGCGATATGGCTGAAAACTGTATCACGATATCAGTGTTTCATATCGATCGATATCAATAATTATTGATATTTTTTATGACCCATTTAAAATAAGGACCAGGAGAAGAAAATATTACATTTAAACATTTTTATTTTAAACTTAACCTTCCTCTGATTATAATCCGCTCAGTTATTAAGACAGAAATGTCTAACCGACAGCCGACGCTTGTTAACCGTTAACCGACAAGATTTTTTAAAATTAGAATTTAATTATTTTAGAAAGGATAAGTGTCTGTGACTCGTTAAAATACCAACATTTGTTTACCGGGATTAATTTTACATGCGCAAAAAGCAGTAAACAACAGAACATGAGGATTCACATGGACACGTAGCACCACCTGCAGCGCCTCTGCGAACGGAGAAAAACATTATAAAGCTAGGCTATATATATATAATGAATGAATAGGCCTACACGATAAATATTTTTACTTAATAAAACAAACAAACAAAAAAAGTGCAACAAGTAGCTAGCATGCAGAGTTTTGGTACATTTTTGTGCTGCGCGAAAGGAAGACGGCTGAAAGCGGCATCCTATTTTTCTTTATTTTACAAACAGCAAACCGTTTACAGTTTCGATTATCTGTAAAGAGTTGTTTCCCCTGTTAGAAGGAAAAAAATAAAGTGATTGCGCCGGCGCCGCACGCGCACACACAATCAGCCAAATATATGGGGAAAAAAAAAAAATAATCACACTGCTTAATCGTTATCAACGTACTGCCGTGATATTATTCCAAACATTTTTTTTTAAATGTGGATATTGTAATGCGAGAAGTACAAAACCAGGTTTACATAATAAATAATATTTTAGCATTCAAATACATCTTGAATACAGAGACATTGGATTTGTGTCGTGTGAGAGACCCAATGTTAGTTTCAGTTTCGCTTTACCCTAAATGGTTTCGTTTTTGCTTGTCCCCTAGCTTCTTATATTTTTCATTTTTGTTCTTTTCTAAATACTGTTAAATTGAAATTATTTTTGTGGAGTGAGGGGAACTAAAATAGCCTAGCCTATGTTTATATTTTACTGTAAATATTTCGCGACCTGGTGTCTTTCTGAATGTAATAATAAAATACGACTTAACGTTATAGGCCTACGCGATTTATCTTTTTTCTCTCAAAAATGCAATTTCATTTTACTTTAACCATCCAAAAAACGTTTTAAAATATTTTGATAAATAACTGAAAAAAGACCTTTTAAACCGTTTAACTGATTGTATTAATCGGTCAAAATTCTTGGTGAGCGCGGCTAAGGTGGTACATCAAGTTCGTGGTATTACCAGTCTTGGCGGGGACGACGGTCTTGCATAATTTGCAGACGACATTGGTCTGACTACGGTCAGACTTATAATATCCAAAAAACTGCCATACTGGCGAGCTGACTTTTCCTCTTTTATTTAAAATTTCCTCGCTCGCTGCGGCACTCATTTTCTGCTTATGAAGAGGAATCCAGCAGACCAGCAGGAGACAACGATATGGCGCAACGAAAGTTGATACTGTTACATGATTGGCTGTTAGCGTGTCACTCCCTACGTTGCTAGGTTACCAGAGAGCGAGTGCCTTTGTTAATGCAACCAAACTTGCTTCGCAACCTCTGTTTTCTTCCGACACAGAAGAATAAAAAATATCGAACGTTTTATCCAACACATTTTTTATTGATATCGATCACGTGTTTATCGCGATACATATCGTTATCGTTTTATCGCCCAGCCCTACTCTTAAGCTATAAAAAAAAAGAAAGAAAAACAAATGTTAGATTATCTTGAGTACTTTTCATCGAAGGTCAGCAGCAAAGACACTGGTTAATAAAATGGGATTAAGTGCATAAAGGATAATTGAATTATTTAACATTTAATTATTGCACGTTTGTGTCATATTCTTATTCATTTTGAGGAACACTGAATCTGTGAGTGAGATGAATTAACGCATGTTTACATTTATTCTAGAACTAAAGTAACATCTCACTCCTGTTTTTTCTCAGTATGGGGACAGAAGAGCTTTCAATCAATAAATGGGGGAAAAAAGTTACCTATTTGAAAAAGTTACTCCAATATTTTCATGTAAATTAAAAAGTAATGCATTACTTTACTAGTTACTTGGGGAAAGTAATCTGATTACATAACCTGTGTTACTTGTAACTTGTAACAGATGCAATTTTTGATTTCAACAATGTATCAATGAATGTTGCAGTTGACTAAGATTAATAAATGCTTTAAAAATATGTATCTTGTTAGTCCATGTTAACTAATGGAAGCTTATTGTAAATTGTCACCAGATCATTTTATTGATTGAAGGAGTTTATGTCTCGGAATAAATGATTATAAACTATTACAGTTGTTTAAGAAACACCAATGTGTGTGTGTCAGTCAAATGAGCCCGGTGTGACTTTTGTGGACAGAGACTGAATCTAAATATAGCAGACGTGTGTGTGTGTGTGTGTGTGTGTGTGTGTTTGAGATTCTCTTAGGAGAGCGACTCACACACACAGGCCTGAAGTGACCCGCCACAGTGGAATAAACACAAAGTTCATCAAAACATTGATCTTCAACATCAAATTCACTACAAAAATCACCAGAAAATTTAAATAGTTCTACATTATGACATTTTTTATGTCTAGTTTGCAACATTTTCTATCCAAATATCTCATTATTGTAAATGATGACTGTCATTTGATGCTCACTGCAGTCAAACTGTTTAGGTCAAAAGTTTACACACCCTTTTAAAATCTGCAAAATGTGAATTATTTTACCAAAATAAGAGGGATCATACAAAATGCATGGTATTGTTTATTTAGTACTGACCTGAATAAAATATATTTAACATACAAGATGTTCACACATAGTCCACAAGAGAAAATAATAGCTGAATTTATAAAACTGACACTGTTCAAAAGTTTACATACACTTAATTTTTAATACTGTGAGTATTAAACATGAGTCCCTTGTTTGTCCTGAACAGTTAAACTGCTTGCTGTTCTTCAGAAAAATCCTTCAGGTCCCACAAATTCTTTGGTTTTCCAGCATTTTTGTGTCTTTCCAACAATGACTGCATGATTTTGAAATCCATCTTTTCACACTGAGGACAACTGAGGGACTCATATGCAACTATTACAGAAGGTTCAAACACTCACTGATGCTCCAGAAGGAAATGCAATGCATTAAGAGCCGGGGGTGAAAACTTTTGAATGGATGAGGATGTGTACATTTTTCTTATTTTGCCTAGATATCATATTGTTTTTCATTTAGTACTTCCATTTAGAAGCTACAGAAGATATTTACATGTTTCCCAGAAGACAAAATAAGTGAAATTTACCCTGATCTTCAAATTGCAAAAGTTTTCACCCCCGGCTCTTAATGCATCATGTTTCTTTCTGGAGCATCAGTGAGCGTTTGAACGTTCTGTAGTAGTTGCATATGAGTCCCTCAGTTGTCCTCAGTGTGAAAAGATGGATCTCAATCATACAGTCATTGTTGGAAATACACAAAAATGCTGGAAAACCACAGAATTTTTCTATCACTAAACAAAAACACACAGCTGTGGATCATTCAGGTAATAACACAGTATTAAGAATCAAGTGTATGTAAACTTTTTTATAAATTTGACTATTATCTTTTATTTGAAATATCTTACTCAGGTCAGTACTAAATAAACTATACCATGCATTTTGTATGATCCCACTTATTTTGGTGAAATAATTAACATTTTGCAGATTCTGAAAGGTGTAAACTTTTGACCTCAACTGTACAATCCTGAAACACTGATATATTTGTGCAAAATCAGCATGTTTAAAAATGTATATACAATTTATTTTTTATTTTCCATTTTGCAGTAATAAATCTTGCAAAAAAAAAAAAAAAAAGTCAATGGTACTAAAAAAAGAAATGCAATTTCTCATTTCTGCTGCATTTGATCTGTTCATACGCATGAAAACAGACAGATGTTCATCAGTTCCACGTGTAAACACAGACTCACGGTGATTCCTGTGCAGTTGTGTCGGATCTCCGCCGCTAATCAGGTCATGATTCAGTCACTGCTGTTGCAACACGGAGTCAAAGGCTGAAATGAATCAGATAAAACAAATGAAACTACACTAACGAGTCCAGATAAAGCCTTTAACCCTTGCGGCGATGGGTTGAAGTCCAGCGCTGATAGCGGGGTATATGGACTGACACTTTGCTTGTTTCTCTTCCTGGAGTCGGTCACACACTCTCAGCGGTAAGATTCACATCAACACTCACTGCACGACTGTAGATCATTGAATTCTCACGCTTTTCTCTTTCTGTCTCTCATTCAGATGATGGTGAGGCTGTGGATTTGTGTCTTCCTGCTGGCGCGCGTTCTGGCCGAAGAGCTTCCTGCCAAAAACATCCATCTGCTCGCTCCAGAGGAGCACAAACTCATCCTGAACCTCGGACAGAAAGGTCAGATCACGCTTGTGCTGCTCGTGTCGTCTGTGATTCACATCAACACTGATTATTAATTCATCCTTCTGTAAATCATTCAGCGGTGACAGAAATAAATGCCTGTCTTCATAATCTGACTTCACCTGGGCCTCTTTATAATCATAATAATGTTAACAAATATCTGTGTAGTCCTAGTTTTAGGCTGCTGTTGTTATAAAATCAGTTGTTAATTGCTCATTATTGTAATGAATCAAACTCAAGCTTGTTTCTTGTGACGCTCATGTTTCAGATACGGAAATACTAGTTAGTTTGCGTTTAGAGCAGATCTGGTTCCACTAACCCATCAGAGCAGAGGTCAAAGGTCAAGCAGGACTCTGGGTGTGTTCGTATAATTAGTTAAAGACCAGGTTAACAAACACTAGAGATAACGCCTGCGAACAGATTAAAGACTGATGAAAGATTATCAAGACAAACATGTTTTCTTCAGAATATTTTAATATTATTTGTAGGATAGGGTATTTACAGTATAGTATCATTTTATGTTTTCAATTTTAAATTTTGGAAATTTTTTGTGCTTTCCATTCTATTTAATCTCTCTCTTTCTTTCTCTATCTATCTATATATACATATACACACACATTTTATATATTTTATTTGTATTTTATTTTTTACATATTTATATATATATATTTTTTACTTAAATGCATTTATTTTAGTTAGTTACTAAGGCAACATTTCTTCTGATGTTTCATGTTTTAAAAATATTTTTATTAGCTTTAAGTAATTTGAATAATTTTGTATATATTTTATACCTTAGTACTTACAAATGTATTTATTTCAGCTATTTTCAGTCCCAGAGAAAATGATTTTAAGTTAACAATGTTGTTTCAAAATAACATCACTAATGAATCATTCACAATAAAACCAGAGGCAGGAATCAGGAGGGTCAATTAATAGAATCATGAATCAGTGGAGTCAGTAAATAGAGTCACAAATCAATGGAGTCAATAAATAGAGTCACGAATCAGTGGAGTCAATTAATAGTGTCATGAATCATTGAAGTGAATTAATAGAGTCATTAATCACTTGAGTCAAATAATGGAGTCACAAATCAATAGAGTTGAATAATAGAGCCATGAATCCATGGAGTCACGAATCAGTGGAGTCAATAAACAGAGTCACAAATCAGTGGATTTGATTAATAGAGTCATGAATCAATGGAGTTGATTGATAGAGTCACAAATCATTTGAGTCACAAATCAATGGAGCCGATTAACAGAGCCACGAATCAATTAAATCAATTAATAGAGTCATCAATTACTAGAGCCAATAGAGTCACGAATCAGTTGAGTCGATTAATAGAGTCACAAATCAATGGAGTCAATAAATAGAGTAATGAATCAATGGAATTGATTAATAGAGTCACAAATCAGTAGAGTTATGAATCAGAGTCATGATGATTGTGAATCACTCACCATCAGCCTGCTGTGTCCGCTATGTTTCTCAGTTGTGATTCTGTCGTTGTTCTGTCTCAGATTTTCCCCGGGACTGTTATGATCTGTGGCAGAGCACCAGCGGTCAGGCGCGGGATGGCCTGTATCTGATCCGCCCTGGAGATTCGCCCATTGCCGTGTACTGCGCCATGCAGGAGGGTGGATGGACGGTGGTGCAGCACATCACGGTCAACAGCAGCGTGGACTTCGACCGCAGCTGGGACGAGTACAAGCACGGCTTCGGATCACTGACCGGAAACCACTGGCTGGGGAACGAGCACCTGCACCGGCTGACTCGCGGCCCGGCGCGCTACAAGCTCGGCATCAAGCTTGTGGACAAGGACGCCGTGACCAAGACGGGTGAGTACGACCCTGTGCTGGTGGAGGATGAGGACACGCAGTACCGTCTGCGTCTGGGTCTGTACGAGGGCACGGCGGCGGACGCCCTGACGCTCGACACTGAGAACTACCTGCACGACAACCAGTGCTTCACCACCAAAGACCGTGATAACGACAACTACTTCCAGAACTGCGCCCGGTTAGAGTTCCAGGGTGTGGCGGGCGGCGGCTGGTGGTACGACGCGTGCGCTGGCGCGAATCTGAACCGCAGGAACGTCATCTACTGGCAGAAAGACTGCAACAAAGAGCACCTGTGCAAATACGCCTGGATGATGGTGAAACCCTCAGAGCAGCTCAAAGTGATTCGCTCTGGAGACTGTACGAGAGACGAACTCTGATTCACTCCACCACACGCTTCATCACTGGGAAAAACGCCCAGTTATCCTGAATTAACCCCACTTCACTCTGCGTCAGGAGATTTGTGTTTAAGGGAATAAAAAGTTGATGTACACTGCAAAAATTGTTCTTTCTCAGTATTTTTGACTTGTTTTTCAGTACAAACTTTCTTAAATAATTACATTCATTGGAGATTCAGAATGACAGAAGAAGAAAAACTAATCAAAATTAAGTGAGTTTATGATTGAAACAAGAACTGCCAGTGGGCTCAGATAAAATATAAACTAAAGGGAAAACAAATTTCTTTTTCTGACTCTGATATTTGTTTTTGTTTTAACCCTAAAAAAGACTATTTTCACATTCTGTTTATTTTATAAGACAGTCATAACATATTTCAAATAAAACCATATTGTAAAAAAGTTTTATTTTCATATTTTTGAAAGTTTTGAATGGTCCCATGTTATTATTCCATTTGCCCATTTCTATTAATTAAAAAAATTAGAAATGATTTGAAATTACACAAGATCCACACCAAAAAATAAAAAGTAAAAATAATAAATAAAATTCTCTCTCTCTCTCTTATATATTATATATGCAAAATATATATTTGACAATATTTATGAGAAATTCAGTTTTGAATATATCATTGCATGAACATATAATCTGAGAATTATCAGTATTAACCCCAATGGAATTAATGGAATTTAACTAAATTCATTTAAATTTATAACTCAAAATTGCTCAAAAACAGTCCAGATTTATAAAACTTACATATCTACTTTTAACAAAACACCACAACAACAAGTTTTTACATCAATTAAATTCATTTTACTTAGATGAAATTTCACTTTCAGGTGAAATTAATCAGTGATTAGTTTTTCACCAAATATATTTTTTAAAAACATTTTGGCACTAATACAACTTCATAGATAATTTTTCAAAAAGCATTTTGGCACTAATGGTGCTCCATACATACCGGGTCAAAATGACAAACGCAAAACTTTTTTTAAAGTGTTATATAACTTGAAATGTAATACAAAATCTGGGGGAAAAAGATGGGTCTTTAAGCATTTGCAAGGTTTTGTTCACTAAAAACTATATATTTTTAGAATTTTTTTATGTATCTCTTCCAGTGTATCACTCATTTTGATACATTTTTCAGAAAAGAAGCTTCTCAAGTTAATGTATCTTGCCTTAAGAATGTTACAGATGTTTGTACTGAAAACCAAGACAGAAATACTGAGTACAGTAAGCTTTTTGTGCAGTGTAGTTATGAATTACTAACTTGTTAAACACATTAGAATCAATTATGTGGATCAAATATATCATTTTATTCAACAAACATTTAAACATCAGAATTATTTGTACTGAAGAGTCCAAAAGCTCTCATGAAAGTGATATAAAATCACACACAATCACAGGTTACAGGGAATGAAAGAGCAATAAAGCTGATGAAATAGAAAGTTCTGGCATCTTTGATCACCTTCATTGAGTGGTTTACGGCACATTGAAACGAATCTTCTGAGCACCTATAGATAAAAATCACACGTCGTCATTAAAACAGTTTGTTTCACATCATCAACACAACAAATATCCAGAATCACCGCATCTTCAGAGTCGTCTCTGAGTTTCCTTGCGTCATTAAAGCCGCTCTCATAATGGCACAATAAGGCATCTGAAGTGGTACAATCGACATCAAGCCTTTGAAATACAACATTAGCCCTTTAACACTGACAGACATGAAGAAGATCATCTCTGATGGGGAGTTTGTTCTGAACTCACGAAGCGTGTTCCTTCATAATAATCTTATGATATTGACATCTGTGTGTTTATTTCCATAAAGGATTGATGAAGTGTTACAGAATCCAATAACAGACTTACAGTCACTCAAACTATCTATCTGAACATCATTGCAACTGCTGTAAACAGCTCACATGTGACTTAAGACAGAGTTAAAGGAATAATATTTATGAAAATATTAAAGGGAGAATTCACTCCTGGCAAGAGGGGCTTTTGATAAAAATGGGCTGTAGAAATGCAAAAAAAACGTTTGCAAGTTCCAGCTGTCAGATGTCTGATGAATGACATGAAATGACTCGTTTTGCATCATCTGCTGGACTTTTGCTGACAAATAAAATGGGTGATCTGGCTCCTGGTACACATTGCTGTAATAATACAAAATTGGTTGAAAATTAGCAGATTCATCCTTTAACTAAATCATTCCCACTTCAAATATGATCATATGGTCATATGAGCCAATTTTATGGTACTTTTAGGGTACTTTTATTATTGGAGTAATTAAGATTTTCTAGTGTTTTTGTAAGAAGTCTCTTTTGCTCATCAATGCTGCATTTATATGAGCAAAAACACCCAAAAAATAGTGAAATATTATTGCATTTTAAAATAAATGTTTTCTGTGGGAATATGTTAAACTGTAATTGATTGCTGTGATCAAAGCTGAATTTTCAGCATCATTACTCCAGTCTTCAGTGTCACATGATCCTTCAGAAATCATTCTAATATGCTGATTTGCTGCTCAACAAACATTTCTGATTATTAGCAATGGTAAAAACAGTTGTGCTGCACAATATTATTGTGGAAACCATCATACATTTTATTATTCATGATTCACAAATGAATAGAAAGTTCAAAAGAACAGCATTTATCTGAAATAGAAATCTAGTAACATTATAAATGTCTTTACTGACACTTTGATTAATTTAATGCATCCGTGCTGAATAAAATAGTTCTTTCTTTAACAATTATTAATTTAGAATTTGGTAGTGTATCAGTTTCCAAAAATAAGCAGCAAATCAGCATATTAGAATGATTTCTAAAGGATCATGTGACGCTGAAGACTGAAGTAATGATGACAAAAATTCAGCTTTGATCACAAAAATAAATTACATTTTAACACATATTCACATAGAAAACAGCTGTTTTAAATTCCAATAATATCTCCAATTTTTACAGTGTTTTTGATTAAATAAATGCAGGTTTGGTGAGCAGAGATAAAGACATGAAGAGCTGAATCGTGGTAAATCCCTTTGTGGAATATGTGCGGTGCAGTTGACAGTCCGAGTGTAAATGTGACGTTTGGTCCCAGATCTCAGTCCAGACTCTCTCAGGTGAGTTTGTTTCCTGTAGCAGGGTTTGGTCCGCACCAGTAGAGCTTCTCCTCCAGCCTTTTCTTCCTCCAGCGGCACAGCAGCAGCATGCGGAAGGTCTTCTGGAAGGTCTTGTTGCAGAGCGCATAGCACATGGGGTTGACGGTGCTGTTGACGTAACACAGCCAGTATCCCAGATGCCAGAGCGACAGCGGGATGCAGTCGGAGCAGAAGGTGGAGATCAGCACCATGATGTTGTAGGGCGTCCAGGTGAGGATGAAGGCCAGCAGGATGGCGCTCAGAGTCTGCGCCGCCTTCTTCTCTTTGATCAGAACCATCCTCTTCCTCTTGGTGATCTGGCTTTTCAGCGTGCCGTCCATGGGTTTGGAGGAAGACGAGGAGGATGGCGCATTCACAGACTCGGCTGATGAGAACGACGAAGGCTTTTCATCTCCGTTAGCATTCTTAATCGGACGAACGTCCTTGAATTTGTAAGAAACGCACTTCTTGTTTCGAGCAGGACTCGTCTTGGAGTTCTCTTCTTTGAAGATGCAAGGAGAAGCCGAACGCTCTTCATCTTCGGATGAAGCGTAGCTGAAGTTGGTCAGCTGCTCGTCCACAGGTTTAGACGACCAGGACGTCTCCTTCGAGGTGAAACACGAACGAATCTTTTGATTCTGCACGTCTGAATTGGTCGAAGAGTTGATTCCTTGAAGCTCAGCCAGATCTTTGGTGCGTTTTTCGGTCTCCTTATAAATCCGACAGTAGAGGATGGTCATGACGGATACGGGAATATAAAAGGCGGCTATCGCTGTCCCAAATGTGATCACGGGTTCGGAGAAGAACTGGATCTGACACTGTCCTTCAGGAACCGTTCGCTTCCCCACAAAATACTGCCAGCAGAGGATCGGCGGAGCCCAGAGGACGAAAGACACGAGCCAAGCCAAACCGATCATAATTCCGGCACGCTTCGGTGTCCGTTTGGCACGGTACGTCAGCGGCCTCGTGATAGAGAAGTACCGGTCGAAACTGATGACCAGCAGGTTCATGACAGATGCGTTACTGGCCACATAATCCAGAGCCAGCCACAGATCGCAGGCCAGACTGCCCAAAGCCCAGCGGCCCATCAAGATGTAGGAGGTGTAGAGGTTCATGGAGAAGACGCCGATGATGAGGTCGGCGAAGGCCAGGCTCAGCAGGTAGTAGTTGTTGACTGTCTTCAGCTGGCTGTTCACCTTGAAGGACAGCATCACCAGAATGTTGCCCACGATGGTGATGAGGCTGACCACGGCGGAGACGGTCGCTATGGTGACCACCTCCCACAGGCTGTGAGGGAGCAGGTGCGCGTCGGAGAT
Source organism: Labeo catla (assembly GCA_012976165.1). Taxonomy (NCBI): domain Eukaryota; kingdom Metazoa; phylum Chordata; class Actinopteri; order Cypriniformes; family Cyprinidae; genus Labeo; species Labeo catla. The sequence goes on along the minus strand of VONZ01001412.1, from coordinate 52,953 downwards.
GTTGGCGCTGATGGTGATGTTCTTCTCTCCATCCATAGTGATTCACACGCGCTTCAGCACGGCCATCTCCTGAGAAAACACACATTAGATGCCATCAGAACAATGACTGAGAATAAGGAATCTTCTATTCCTTCTAATCCAGAGATATTTTCATAAACTTAATTAAAAATAAGATGAAATAACATGAACAGTGTTGGGGGTAACGCATTACAAGTAACGCAAGTTACGTAATATTATTACTTTTTCCAAGTAACTAGTAAAGTAACGCATTACTTTTTAATTGACAAGAAAACATCTGAGTTACTTTTTTCAAATAAGTAACACCAGTTACTTTTTCCCCCATTTATTGATTAAAAGTTCTCCTGTCCCCATGTTGAGAGAAATTAGGAGTAAGATGTTAGTTCTAGAATAAATGTGAACACGCATTAATTCATCTCACTCAAAAAAAACAGATTCAGTATTCCTCAAAATGAAAAAAAAAACTGTGAAATTCAACTCAGAATATGATGCAAACCTGCAATAATTAAATATGTTAAATAATACAAATATCCCTTATGCATTTAATCCCATTTTATTAACAGATGTCTTTGCTGCCGACCTCCAATTTAACCATACTAATAAGCAAAAATTAATCAAGATAATCAAACATTTGTTTTCCTTTTTTTATTGCTGAAGAGTTGATATTTTTTCTTCTGCGGTCTACTCTGCAGGTGTGAATTTACTTTTCTCAAAGCCTGAGGCTTTTGGTGTGAAAAGGCTTTTACGTTTGACAAAAATAGAACTTTTTATGTTAAAAACAAACAAGCAAGCTTTGCCCAGATTTAAAAAGTAACACAAAAGTGACGCATTACTTTCCATAAAAAGTAACTAAGTAACGTAATTAGTTACTTTTTTAGGGAGTAACTCAATATTGTAATGCATTACTTTTAAATGTAACTTTCCCCAACACTGAATATGAAATATAAATATTAGATGAAAAACTTAAATATTTCAGTTAGTAAGGCAACATGATAATCACTCATTTTAAAATGTCTAAAAATAAATAAAAACTAAAACCGAAAATAAATAAATAAATAAATAAATAAATAAATAAATAAATAAATAAATAAAACAGTTTGGATCTGTAATCCAGGGTTGTTATTGTTAACAAAAACTAGTATGAAAAACTATTTTTGCTAATTAAAAAGAACCTGAAATAACATAAAATATAAATATTAGATGAAAAACTTATTTCAGTTATAAGGCAACATTATGATCATTCTTTTAAAAATGTCTAACTGAAAATAAATAAACACTAAAACTGAATAAACAAACAAACAAACAAACAAACAAACAAAAAGTCTGGATCTTTAATTCAGGGGTATTATTGTTAACTAAAACTAAACGTATAAAAAACAGTTTTATTAATTAAAAAAGAAGTAGCAATAACATGAAAAATGAAAAACATATTTAGTTAGTAAGAAACCATTACAAATTTTTTATTTATTGTAAGTGCTTGAATGTCCAACTAAAAATAAATACAAATTTTAAACTGAATGAATGAATGAATCAAAATAGTCTGAATCTTTAATCCAGGGTTATCATCATTGAAATAAATAGAAATACAAATATTACATGAAAAAATGTAATAATAGAAAATCAGGAATGTTGCCTTGAGAACAAATTATATTAAAGTAGTTTAAGTTGAAGCACAAAAAATTCTAGGAATAAATAAAACATAAAACTTTCATTTAAAAAAAAAAAACTGTAATAAAAATAAAATACCTAAATAGTATGGATATTTATTCCAGGGTATATACTAAAATGCCTAACTAGAAATAAAATAAACTGAAATAAACTGAAATAAAAATAAACTGAAAATAGTCATATTTAATAGAAACTATACAAACTAATAAAATTTTTAAAATCAAATAAAAAATGACTAATAATTTACTTGAATTTTAAAAATGAAATCTGGAATTTGAATACTGGAATTTGAACTATTAATAAAAACTATAATATTATATACTAAAACGCTGGTTTAATCTCATAAACACATTTCTAAAAATGATCTTGAATAGACCAGATCTGAACGGGCGTTGCTAAAGCATCTGTCAGAAACCTTAATGTAAATGTAAATGTCTCTAAACGACTTAAAAAGAAATGAGTAAATTAGTAAGGTTCATTGATTTAGTTCATCAGAATGTCAATGCCATCATCATAATCATCAAAAAAATACATTAGAACTCTTAAGATTAAATGACAAGAGCTAATATAAGAGCTATTATACTTAATATTGCCATAGTCTTTCAGGTGAAGTCATTATATCATCCATATAAAGTTCATTTAGAAAGAAATGCATGGTTGATTGTTCAGGGATCATCAGTGTGAAGAGACTGAAACACCTCTAGAGGGCAGAACTGAGATCTCATTCAACATGTGCTGCATCTGTGAGATTCATACAACATACAGTCACCACAGTCACACCAAAACCTCCAATACTGCTGTAAATCACCTTCTGAAACCTCTTTCAGAGTGTCTAAACATAAACCAGTCAGTCACTAATAAACAAGCTGTAATATCATGAAATAACAATTTATTTAAATAAAGCATTTTGTCTGAATGCACAGATGATTTTGACTGAACGTTGAAGGAGGATGGTGTATGGATTCAGTAATTGTGGTGTAATTACAAACTTCTTCCAGCAAGGACTAACTAACCAGTAAAACTTGATCTGAACTACTGCAGTAAACTTATGATGAGCACCAATCAAACTATTATCACCCAAAAATCATCACTAAACCTCAACTATAAATTTACAACAGTACCATAATGGCTCAAATAACAGGTCATATTTTTCTGGCAGACGCCGCACACGTGAACAGACGGACGGATGGATGGACGCTCATCACTGATGTCTCTGTGGCTTTTTGTTTCCAGGGAAACGGAGGAGTGATTTCTTTTGAATGATGAATCAACATCATCCAAGTGAAACGCTCAAGACAAACCAAACAAACACTCGGGGACGAGCGCACGTGCCTCCTGGATGCGTTTAACGTGACACGACGTGTCCATTAGATGTGAATGTGAACAGTCGGATCAAAATCCACACGAATAATCATACACCAATAAAAAATGCTTCTAGTTGAGCTGCAGACATCGCACTAAACTAAAGCTCTGATGTGATTATTCATATCAGACCTGCCAGGAAACCAAGTCATGTTTACAAGATACCACACATCTACAATCTACACTTCCAGAACAAAAATGTACAGATAACTTACTCACCCCCTTGTCATCCAAGATGTTCATGTCTTTCTGTCTTCAGTCGTAAAGAAATTATGTTTCTTGAGGAAAACATTTCAGCATTTTTCTCCATATAATGGACTGATATGGTTCCCCCGATTTTAAACTTCCAAAATGTAGTTTAAATGCAGCTTCAAAGGCTCTAAATGATCTCAGTCGAGGAAGAAGGGTCTTATCTAGCGAAACGATCGCTCATTGTTTTCGAAAAATACAAATTTGCATACTTTTTAAGCACAAAACTCGTGCAGCACAGGCTCTGGGATGCGTGTTCTTGAAAGATTAGTTTATTTTGAACGAATTTTTAATGTGACTCGGGAAGAACGAGTCGTCTCGGGGAGTGATTCGTTTAGTCGCACTTGTGCAAAATCCTATTAGGTTCTGTACTGGAATTAGTTCACCTGTTTCGAGTCTTCAGGTTTTTCGAGTCGTTCGTTCATCTTATGGGGCGTCACGTGATGCTGATTTTGTTAAAATGAATGAAATGACTTGAAAAAAGATTTGTTCATTTTGCTGAACGAGACTCAAAGGTCCGAGTCGGTAAAATGATCCGAACTTCCCATCACTACTACGAATCACGTCTAAGTTCATGGTCTGTGTACTCCGGCTCAAAAAGGTAGAGTATGGTGAAAAACTCCATCTTATTTTCTCCTACAACTTCAGAATCGTCCGACATCGTTGTAGCTTTTTGTTTGTAAACAGCGTTTGACTTACTTGCACTTTCTTAGTCTTTGTGCGTTCGCTTTGTAAACACTGGGTCTGTAGTTCCACATGACTTTTTGACGTGATTCAATAGTACGTGAACGCACATCCCAGAGCCTGTGCTGCACCAGCTTTTGTGCTTAAAAAGTATAAAAATGTTTATTTTTAAAAAAAAATGAGCGATCGTTTCTCAAGACCCTTCTTCCTCGGCTGGGATCATTTAGAGCCTTTGAAGCTGCATTTAAACTACATTTTGGAAGTTCAAAATCGAGGCACCAATGAAGTCCATTATATGGAGAAAAATCCTGAAATGTTTTCCTTAAAAAACAACTTCTTCACGACTAAAGACAGAAAGACATGAACATCTTGGATGACAAGGGGTGAGTACATTATATGTAAATTGTTGTTGTGGAAGTGGACTTCTCCTTTAAATGCAGATTCAGACAACTGACAATTTATATACTTTTTAACCTCAAATGCTCACCTTTTCTCATCTCTGTGATGCATATGTTATCTCTGTGTAATCCAGGTCAATACAGTTTGGGTACGTCTAAAAACTCCCATCTCATTTTCTTCTTCAACTTCACAATCGTCCTACATCACTGTTTTACTGTTTTTTTGTTAAGGGCGTTTGATCTTCTTTGCACGTTCACTTTGTAAACACTGGGTCGGTACTTCTGCAGTGATGTAGGATGATTTTAAAGTTGGGGAAGAAAATGAGATGGGAGTTTTTAGACGTACCCTAACTATATTGACCCGGAGTGCACAGAGTTTATGCAGAGCTACACAAGACAAGCATTTGAGGTTAAAAAGTATATAAATTGTCAATTTGTTTCGACAATGACAGATTGTTTTGCTAGATAAGACCCTTCTTCCTCAGCTGGGATCATTTAGAGTCCTTTGAATTTGCATTTAAACTACATTTTGGAAGTTCAAACTTGGGAGCACCATTGACACATAATGTCTTTACGACTTGGAAAATGGGCATCTGATGACCCCTTTAACACTAAAAAAAAATGGTTCTTTTGGAAAAACTGCTTCTTTGGGGAACCAAAAATGTTTTTTTATGTAGATTGCTGTTATTTTTAAGAGTGAAGTCACCTGATGTGAGCTTCATCACTTCAGATCTCAGATATTCAGACTTTAGTGTGAGTTGTTTAATGTCAAATCAGAACTGAAGTGATTTCAACAGCATAATCACCCAACAGCCGGGTTGCAAAAATTGGAATATCGCATAAAACATTTGCGAATAAGCACCGTTTCCATCCAACAAGTCAAAGAGAACAAAATCGTCACTTCCCAATAAACTGACACTATATATTATTAAGAAAAGTAAGAGAAGCCACTGAATATATTAACTTTAATATAAAATAACTTGCTCCTCAGAGCGAGCTGACGAAACACAATAAATGTGATCTTTTTTTTTTTTTGCTGTTTGTTTCTACTGACGACTGCGGACAGATCTGAAGTGAGTTTGAGTTTGTGTGAAGGTGCAGTGCTGTATGTGGTGGGCAGGTTTCTGAAGAAGCAGATGAATAAATGATGACAGTATATTGATGGAGGGTCTGGTCTCACTGTCGCTCACAAACACACACATTCACCTCACAAATCATTCATTCTCTTCATATCGACTGGTTGAAAAGTAGTTTTACACTATTTCACTGATGACAGTGAAACATCATTCATTACGATAAGGATTTTGAGGTTTTACAACTTGTAAGGATTTACAAGTTTTCTGAAATGTTGTTTAAAATATGCAAATGATACATTAGCTATTTAAATATGCACTAATTTGCATAAATGTCCAACACATAGTTCTGAACACTGGATGAAGCCTGATTTAAACTCTAGTCTGATTTTATTATCATATTCAAGAGGGGATTCGGTCAACAGACAGAAAACACAACACATTTTCACTATGTTTTAGGAGCAAATGTATAAATCAGTGTGAATGAAGTGTTAACCACTACTTTTCAAGTGTCTGTACTTCATCAGAATGTTTCCACAACATTCCAAAGCATAATATTGTACTTTTTACTGCACTACGTTTCATATTAAATATAACTTCATACTTAATTACATTAGAAATGTATTACTATACTTTCTTACTTCTATCAAATAGATTTACTTAAGTACAAGAAACTAGTACTACATTTTAATGTCTTTAACTATTAAAAGTAAAACAAACAACAACTTAATTTCTAAAATTAGTTAAAAGTACGACATTATGCTTTGGAATGTAGTGAAGTAAAGTTTTCCAAAAAAAAACATTCTGATAAACTACAGATACTTTTTAAATTGACTTTAGTAATGTAAAAATACTTCACTACTGTCCGTGTCTGGTATGAACAAACCTTCAGAATATAGAGACGGTAAAGTTTGGTGCTTGAAAGAGAAAAAAAATCTTTAAATATATGAATTGAAATAGAAATCTACAGATGCAAATAGATAAAGTGCAATAAAATAAACTATTAAATGTGTGTTTGGAATGTTTTTTTTCCACTAGTCTAAAAAACACATGAAATGGACGCAAAAAACTGCAGTGCATGAAAACACACTGGTTTTGTCTGTTTTGTCTCACATTAAACATGAATATATCAGAGGTTCAGAGGTATATTTATGACACACTGACCATCACAGTGTACAGTGATTCTGAAAATCAATAAACGGTCATGAAGCCAAATCAGTGCTTTGCCAGAGCTGCTTTACAGCATCATTTGGATTTGTCTCATTTCTGAAGTTTGCATCAGTATTTTCCTGATTATTTCTGTGAAGCTGCTGTGAAATACACACTTTCTTTAAAGGAGAAGTCCACTTCCAAAACGAAGATTCACATATAATGTACTCAGCCCCTTTTAATCCAAGATGTTCATGTCTTTCTGTCTTCAGTTGTAAAGAAATTATGTTTTTTGAGGAAAACATTTCAGGATTTTTCTCCATATAATGGACTGATATGGTGCCCCGATTTTGAACTTCCAAAATGCAGTTTAAATGCAGCTTCAAATGATCCCAAATGTTGAAAATGATCCCAGCCGAGGAAGAAGGGTCTTATATTTTTGTTCCGGTTCATGTCAGTTAGTGTTTGTGGAAAAACTCCCATCTCATGTTCTCCCTCAACTTCAAAATCGTCCTATATCACTGTTTTACCTTTTTTGTTAAGGGTGTTTGATCTTCTTTGCATCTTCACTTTGTAAACATTGTGTCTGTTCTTCTGCAGTGATGTAGGATGATTTTGAAATGATTTTTGAAGTTGAGGGAGAAAATACGATTGGAGTTTTTCGACATACACTAACTGTCTTGAGTCAGAATACACAGAGTTCAGGGAGAGAAAGACAAGACGAGCGTTTGACATTAAAAAGTATATAAATTGTATTATTTTCATGAAAATAACCCATCGTTACGCTAGATAAGACCCTTCTTCCTCAGCTGGGATCGTTTACAACCGCATTTGTGATCGTTTGAAGCCACATTTAAACTGCAAATTTTTGGAAGTTCAAAAATATCAGTCCATTATATGGAGAAAAATGCTGAAATGTTTAACTCAAAAAACATAATTTCTTTACGGCTGAAAAAAAAGACATGAACATCTTGGATGACAAGGGGGTGAGTACATTATATGTGAATCTTTGATTTGGAAGTGGACTTCTTCTTTAAGAGTCAAATGATCATTGATTTACATTAAAACAAACATGAAAACTTCCTTCCAAACCAAACAGATCATCCACTGAAATTGAGCTTCAACTAACTAAAACTCAGCCTGTCCAGCACCGGTCAGGATAGAAACTAGAGTTCTTAAAGGGACAGTTCACCCAAAAATGATCACTGACATCATTTACTCTCCCCAAACCTGTATGAGTTTATTTCTTCTGCTGAACACAAAAGAAGATATTTGGAACAATGTTGGGAACGAAACAGTTGATGGAAAAAATACACGGAAGTGAGTGGCTACCGTCAGCTGTTTGGTTCATTGCTCAAAATATCTTTTTTACATTCCAGAAAAGAAAGAAACTCATACAGGTTGAAAAAAACACGAGGGCGAGTAAATGATGACAGAACTCATACAGCAAAAAAACAGCCTTAATTATCATGGGTGTATTTGCAGCAATAGCCAAAAATGCATTGTATGGGTCAAAATGATTGATTTTTCTTTTATGCCAAAAATCATTAGGATATTAAGTAAAGATCATGTTACGTGAAGATATTTTGTAAATATCCTACTGTAAATATATAAAAACTTAATTTTTGATTAGTAAGAACTTCATTTGAACAACTTGAAAGGTGATTTTCTCAATATTTTGATGTTTTGCACCCTCAGATTCCAGATTTTCAAATAGTTGCATCTCAAACCAAATATTAATATCATACTCTAACAAATCATACATCAATGGACATTTATTCATCTTTCAGATGATGTATAAATCTCAATTTCAAAAAACTGACCCACATGATTGGTTTTGTGGTCCAGGATCACATATATGCTAAATATATGTTGTAAACAGTGAAATATATTTTTGAAACTGAAAGTGTATTTCAAGCTTCAAAAACCAAAATATATTTCAAAATGCATTTCAGGGGAAAGAAAACACTTCAATCTTACAATCTTACTGTTGCCAACATTTAGGATTTATTTATAATTTCTTTCAAATGTTCACACCTGTTAAAAAAAACCTTGACTTAAGGACAAATACATAAATAATATAAATATTGTATGATGTGACCCATATAAGAGCTGCTGTGTAATGAAAGCGACGACCTCTGAGACTCTCAGTGTGTTTCCTGTCTGTGAACGTCTCACATCACATTCCAGTGTGTGTGTGTGTGTGTGTGAGAGAGAGAGAGTGTATGAGAGTGTGTGTGTGTACGCAGTGATCTGACCCGTGTCTAATGTCCCTGAGTTGTGCTGCGACGGTCAGACTTCCTCCAGCGCTGCAGTTTGAGTCTCAGGTGAAGCTGCTGACGCTGAAGATCCTGCAGCTCATTTATCATGCAGTGCGTTTGTGTTCAACAACACTGCAAAAAAACTGCTGCTCCTCCGCATTGTTTACCAGTACAAACATCTTAACCTTCTTACATCTACAGGAATTCACCTGCAGTGCAAAATAACGGTCCTGTTTACTACGAAATTGACCAAAATGAAAATTTGAAACAGTTTTTCTGAGCCTACGGTCAGATTTTCGTTCTTGTTTTAAGCTTTAACTCACTTTGTTTTGATTAATTTCTCTACTTTAGTCATTCTGCAAATCAAAACATGATCTAGTGCTTTAAGAGATTTTAGATGCTCGTACTAAAAAGCAAGACAGAAACAGCAGAGCTGCAGCGTGAACTGAACCCATTCCAGTGTCTCATATTGTGTTTCTCACTTATTTACTGACGTGAATGTGTTTCAGGAGAATGAAGTTGATAAGCGTGTTCTCCTGTAGGGAACTCAGTCCTGATGTCACGAATGATTCAACAAAACAACACAAAACTCATTCACATTCTGAGCTTCAAGGCTTTTGCTCTGTGACCCTGTAAACGGCCTGATTATTCAGATTATTGAGGAATATTCTCTATATTCATCATTCATAATTCATCAGCATGCTTTAAAGGGGTCGCATCATACATTATTTATTGTTTATTTTGGTCCTGAGGTCTTAAGTTTGTCGAGGTTTAGGGACAAAACAGTTTTTCTTTACACTGTGATTCTTCACAATGTTTTAACACACAGGGTCGATTTTTTGAAACTGAGATTTATACAGTATAATATTTGGCTGAGATACAACTATGTGAAAATCTGGAATCTGAGGGTGTAAAAACATCAAAATATTGAGAAAATCACCTTTAAAGTTGTCCAAATGAAGTTCTTAGCAATGCATATTACTAGTCAAAAATGAAGTTTTGATATATTTACAGTAGGAAATTCACAAAATATCTTCATGGAACATGATCTTTACTTAATATCCTAATGATTTCTGGCATAAAAGGCTATTGTTGGCTATTACGTAACTATATATATATAACACAACATATATGTATTTATGTATGTATTTTGCGCCATATTAAAACTATGTTGAAATGGTGTTTTAAATAAATTTTAAAATATACAAAAAATGGCCAACAAATACATTTGGTTTCTATATATATATATATATATATATATACATATAAATATATTTTCAACCAACTAACATTTCTTGCACTTTTTTGTGTATTTTTTAAAATATATTTTAAAAATATAAATATACTTTTAAAAAGCATTTAAAACAAATATTTGTCTTTTATATATTTCAGTCATATCCATATCTCACATTTGAAGAAAAACTATATTTGTAGTCTGTTAACACGTATAAACATTAGAATAAAAATAAATAATAAATAAAGCCCAAATGTAGGCTTCTGTCAGACTGCAAATGTATTTTCCATTTTAAAATATATTTTGGTATACAGAATTTTCTGTAAAATTAAATATATATTTGAATTTCAAACATTTTTTATTTATTTATTTATTTATTAGTATAAGTATGGATGAAATATTAAAACATGAAACAATTTTCAGTGTTTCCTAAACATTTTTAAACCTTTTTTATAACTGTTCAGCATGAAACATTGTTTCAACATTTTTTCATCGACACTTTGAAACAGAAACTGACAGATTTCAGTGTTCAAAGGTGCTGGTGTGAATAATTACGTTCATATTTGTTCATCCATCGTCCTGAAGAGCCTGATCACAAATGCAGTGTCTTTAAACTCATGTGAGCTGTGAATATGCCTGATTTGAGTGTGTTTTACAGCATCACAGGTCACATCTCTGCAGGACTCGTTAAAATCACGGCTGAGCAACTCTAATCAGTGTCCGGCTCGTGTGTGATTAGTCCTGATGTCTAGAGGAAATGAGAAACGGCCAGAAACACTAAACTACAGCACAGTCTGAGAAACTCCACACGTGATGAAATCATCTGTAGTGTGAACAAACTCAGATCAGAATCCTGTTCTACAGACTCCAGATTCACTTCGGATTCACGGTGAATGTGTGTGAACATACATGTGATCTTCAGACAAACACATCCACATGTATGAATGTACGCAAGCTCTCAAATCTTACATCAAAAGTCAGGTCGGGGCAAGTCGTCACATTTTGTTTTTTATCATTAACAATTTCAGTTGGCCAAAACAATGGTTTGATACTTTTGTAAATTACTGATGAATTTATTTCAGATATTGTTATCATTTTTTAAAAATTATTTACAGTTTGCTGAAAGCCATTAAAAACCTTTACTGTATTTTATAATAAACACATATATAAATAAATATAATATTATAAAATATATATAAATAAATATAATAATTAATATTTTTAAAAAAATCTAAATAATATATGAAGAGTTCATTTGCAAAAACAGATAACTCTGTTTTTCATTGTTTTCATTGTGTATTCTAGTTAATCTAGTAAAAAAACACGATAACATAATAAAAAACATGATTTTTGAAAATAAAAAACCCCTGAGTTATCTGTTTTTGCAAATAAACTTCATATTTAAATAAAGAAAAATTTCCAGAACAAAGGACAGCAACATTTTAACTCTAAACAGAGACTTAAATCAATAAACAGCTGTGACAACTTACCCCACATAGCGGTGTTCTCAGTTTTAGTCTTTAATGTTAGGTCGGGACAAGTCGTCACACACATTTTATGTATTTTACCTTAATACGAATTAATCAAAAACAATTTTAGTTGGCCAAAAATATGGCTTAATATTATATATATATATAATATATTTAATATATATATATAAAAAATCATTATTATATTTACTAATAAATATATTAAATATACAAATAATATATATTCACATAAAGAAAAAATGTAAAGATGAAAGAAGAGCAGCACTACTAGATAGAAAACTTTAAACAGATATTCAAGTCAATAAACAGCTGTGACAACTTACCCCACACAGTGTGACAACATGCCCCGCACTAGAGTTCAGTGTGTGTCCAGTGATCTTGAATTAATGCTGGAGTCCAGATTTGAAGGTTTCTTCACTGAAGGAAAAGTGTGACAACATGCCCCGCTCTGCCTTGTTCTTCAAAGACTGAAGCTGTACTTACAGAAGACTCATGCAGCAGCAGATGTCCTCAGGTAAACATGGTAAATGTCTGCGCTTTTACTCCTCCAGCGTTAATAAATCCACTGTGAGTGAAATGTTCCATCTGAGCACGAGTGAATCTGCAGATGTCACAAACACAGCCGCACTAGAGTTAATGTGAGCTGCTCCAGCGCCGGACGAGAAATTGTGGAGATGAAGATCCTGAGAGGGACAGGAGTGAGATGTGAGCGCTGCGTCCTCCTCACTGACCCACACACACACACACACATACAGCTGACGCTTTGAGAGAGAGAGAGAGAGAGAGAGAGAGAGAGAGAGTGTAAGAGTGTTACAGAGTAACAGAGTGTTCCAGTAGATTAATAGAAATCATTTTTAATAATGTTCTCAAAATGTTAGCAAAAGGTTATTTATACATTTTGTTAATTTTTTTTTTTTTTTAAATGTATGGTTTGAAAGTTCAGTTTACGAAAATCTACTTTATGGCATTTTAACTTTTTATTATTTTCTTACCAACTTATATAAACACATTTGTGACCCTGGACCACAAAACCAGTCATAAGGGTCAATTTTGTGAAATTGAGATTTATATATCATCTAAAAGCTGAATAAATAAGCTTTCCATTGATGTGTGGTTTGTTAGGATAGGACAATATTTGGTTGAGATACAACTATCGGAAAATCTGGAATCTGAGGGTGCAAAAAAACCAAAACATTGATAAATCGTCCAGATGAAGTTCTTAGCAATGCATATTACTAATCAAAAATTAAGTCTTGATATATTTACGGTAGGAAATTTAGAAAATATCTTCACGGAACATGGTTTTTGGCATAAAAAAAAAATAAATTAAATTAAATACATTTTTGACTTAAGACTGTTTTTGTGCTCCAAGGTCACATTTTTATTGTTGTTTGTTATTGTAATATCATACATTTATTTTTCTTATTATTTGTGTATAATGCATAGGCAGTACTGCATGTAAATACAAACATGGTAATATTTTGAAAAAAAAAAAAAATCGAGAGAGTATTTTTTCTTTGTGTTTTGATAAAAGTCTCTTAAATCATATATTATTATGAATAATTATTTTTATTAAAATTTGTATTAATTAGTACCTTATTTTAATATGTTTTTGAATTATTGTTATATCATGTTTTTATGTTGTCATGACTTGTTTTATGTCTAAAGCTTTTGTAATAATGTATGTAAACACGATCATGCCATTAAAATTAAACATTTAAAAACTGAAAGAGAGAAAGGAATGATGAAAGAAGTGAATGAGAAAACAAGAGCAGAAGTGAGAGAGCCAGCAGATGAGGTGAGATAACCAGCTGGTTAATTACCGTGTTGAGCTGAGTTATTGTGCGGCGCTGCAGACGTGTGCTGAGATGATAAGAGCCGAATGTGTTTGAGCTTCATCGCGTCTGTCATCCTCATCCTCGCGCTGTGTGAGAGCAGATAACACATTCGCTCCATCACTGACACGCACACCAGCTGAACACAATCTGAATCGGGAGAGAAATCTGCACAGATCAACCAGTCCAAAACAGCTCTAAACAAATGTGAGAGACAGCAGAATATAGACTTTTTCACTGGAGGAAGTGTTATTATGGACCTTCTTGAGGAATCTGAATGCAGTGGTGTTTACTGAAGCGGTGTGATGAATATTGGATGATGTAGACTGACTGTTAATCATGTTCTGGTGAAGTGACTGAAGTTCATTCATGTGACACCAGACACTCAGTTACTCTTCACATGTGCTGCTTGTCTTGGTTTTCAGTGGTATTGTGGCGTTTGTAATCCAGGCCGTCCGGTGTCACAGCGATCAGGAACTCAATCCGCTGGCCGTCTGCCCGCGCCCGAATTACACCAGCAGATGGACGGATTTCAGCTCGTGCTTCAGTCTGAGAGCATCCGTCCTGCAGAAAAACTCCACTCAAATCATTTAGAAAGACACGGAAGAATCAATATTCACGTCTAATTTGAGAGCTCGGATCAGTGTGTGTGTGTGTGTGTGTGTGTATCAAAGATCTTGTCAGCACTTGCCAGAGTCAGCCGTGTGTAATGAGATCTCTAATTATTATTCAAGTGTAGAAATGAGTGTGAAAATGATGATGATGATGAAGATGATAATGAGTTTAATGGCTCATGACTTCATTTACATGCACAGAATGAGCCAAATAACATAATTGTAAAAATGTAAAACACTCATAAACATCTGCTCTCGTCTTTGTGTTCCACAAAACTACAAAACAAATGTTGTAGCTTGTAAATCAATCAATCAACCAATGCTACAGTCTGCATCAATCTTTTTGAGTTATTACAAATGTCAATTAAATTAGATTCAACCAACAAACTAGGTAATTAGCAGCATAAACAATTTTTTTAGTTGATCAAAACTCAAAAAAAAAAAAAAGGTTGTTCCAACTAATAGCAGTTTTGGAACCACCTGATCTTCACTGACCAAAATTATAAACGCAACACTTTTGTTTTTGCCCCCATTTTTCATGAGCTGAGCTCAAAGATCTAAGACTTTTTCTATGTACACAAAAGGCCTGTTTCTCTCAAATGTTGTTCACAAATCTGTCTAAATCTGTGTTAGTGAGCACTTCTCCTTTGCCGAGATAATCCATCCACCTCACAGGTGTGGATGGAGAGGTGTTCTTTTCACGGATGAATCCCAGTTTTCACTGTACAGGGCAGACGGCAGACAGCGTGTATGGTGTCGTGTGGGTGAGCGGTTTGCTGGTGTCAACGTTGTGGATCAAGTGGCCCATGGTGGCGGTGGGGTTATGGTATGGGCAGGCATATGTTATGGACAACGAACACAGGTGCATTTTATCGATGCATTTTAAAAAATAAAGGTTCAAAAAGGGTATTTTTGCACTGATGCCATAGAATTACTATTTTCGGTTCTTCAAAAAACCTTTCAGTGAACAGTTCTTGAAAAAAGGACCCTTTTCTTCTATAAAGAACCTTTTCTGCATTTGAAAGGTTCCACTGATGTTCAAGGTTCTTCATGGAACCGTCAATGCCAACAAAGAACCTTTATTTTTAAGAGGGTTGAAAACTAATTGACAGATAATAATCAAATCATAACTAATGCAAAAATATAATCTAGTACCATAAAATCCACTAAAAAAGTATTTAAAAAGTCACCTGAAAATTAAAATGTGCTCATGTCATCGAAGATTAGAATGAGTTTGTTCATCAGATTTGTAGAAATGTGTTATTGCATTACTTACCCTCCTCTGCAGTGAATGGGTGCCGTCAGAATCTTCACTGATTTCAATTCTCCAGTAAATCTATCTTGCGTCTTTAAGGGTGTTTAGACATTTGCACTGGAAACAAGACAGAAATATTAACCAAGATAATTAACTAAATCATATGTTGCAGTGTATGGACAAAAAAACTGACATTTCTCAAAATATCTTCTAATGTGTTTCACAGAAAGGAGGTAAACCTGGCTTTTAAGATGTAAGAGTCATAAACACATCTAATGTGCGGCGTTTGGGTTGAGATGAGTATGTGATTCATGCGAGTGAATCATCAGTGGTTTTCGGGGTCAGATCGGGTGTCTGTGGTATCTGGTATCAGATCCAGGCCGATTGTTGAACTCAATCCGTCTGTGTTTGCGTGTATCTCTGTCCATCAGCCTCATTCTGTCTGATTGCTCTTCATCTTATGCTTTAATCTGCTTTAGTTTGAGCGCACGCGTCTCATCCCGATGAACACATCGGAGCGCAGGTGAATGATTTCTGACAATAACGCAAATGCCGTTTCCTCAGCTCAGCATTCATCAGAGCCACACAATCATATGATGAAGATCATAAAACAGCAGGAGCATGATCAGCGCCGTGTGTTTCTGTCTCTCTGACCTTTCTCTCTCTCTCGGTGTAACGCAGGCTTTTTTTGGATTATCGATCTCAGAAGCTGCTGCTCTGTTTGTGTCTTTGCGGAGGCTGAATCACAGCTTGGAGTGCAACTTTACTTTCAGATCATCGTAATTCATATCTCATATGAGACGTCAGACAGCAGCAGGTTATGCTGGTCACTACCTCGGGTCAGAAACCTCACCACTGATGCTCTGATGATGCTCTCGTCTCGGGTTTCCATCAAAGTCCAATCAATCACCTGTTTGAACGACAGAAATGAGTATTATATGATGTAATAGGAGGTTTTCTGCTCTTTGATGAGCTGCTCTTGTTCAGATGTCTTGAGAAAGCCAATACTGATCTGCTATATAAGCTTTTCCTCTTATTTTTTTTGTTTTGAGCCAGTAATTCAGGTCAGACCTTCAGAGTGGTCTGTAGTTAGTTGCTATATCTTTTCTAACTGATCCGGCTTCAGGTTTTCGAAAACCAGACTATCAAAACCACCTAAAATCCCACAGACTTACATTGAGGGGGTGAAAATTTTTACACAAAGAGACCTGTGGTGCATGTTTACAGCAAAGTTTAACAACTCCCTACTGAAAAAAACAGCTAAATCCAGTCTAAGCTGAATGGCTGCTTTGGCTGGTCTCCCAGGCTGGTTTTAAAGTGGTTTAAAGTGGTTTTGGCCACTTTTTAGCTGGTCAGGCTGGTCTTACCTGGTCAAGCTGGGAGACTTGCTAAAACACCAGCCAAGGTTAAACCAGCTATTTTCATCTTAAACCAGCTAAGACTAAACAACCAGCCCAGACTGGTTTTAGTTGTTTATTTAGCTGATTTTTACTGAATCAACTGGTTTCAGTTGGTATAAACATGTTAATCATGCTAACAACATGCTAGTAACCTGCTAATCATGTCAGCAACATCCTATCAACATGCTAATCATGCTAGCATCATGCTAATAATGCTTTAACACACTAGCAAAACATGCTACTAACTTGCAAACCATGTTAGAAAAATGCTAGCAACATGCTAATAACTTGTTAATCATACTAGCAACATGCTAGTAACTTGCTAATCATGTCAGCAACATCCTATCAACATGCTAATCGTGCTACCATCATGATAATGCTAGCAACATGCTAATAACTTGCTAATCATATTAGCAACATGCTAGCAACTTGTTAATCATGTTAACAACATGCTAGTGACTTGCTAATCACGTTGACAACATTCTAGTCATTTGCTAATCATGCAATCAACGTGCTAGAAACATGTTAATCATGCTAGTAACTGGCAAATCATGCCAGCAAAATGCTAATAACTGGCTAATCATGCTAGCAAAATGTTAGTACCTTGCTAACCATGTTAACAACATGCTAGTAACATGTTAATTATGTTAGTAACTGGCAAATCATGCTAGCAACATGCTAGTAATTTGCTAATCATGCTAGCAACATGCTAGTAATTTGCTAATCATGGTAACAACATGCTAGTAACATGCTAATTATGCTAACAACATGCAAGCAACAAGCCAGTAACAAGCTAATAAGATTAAAAACATACTAACATCATGATAATCAGGCCATACACATAATAGTAACTTGCTAATCATGCTAACAACATGTTAGCAACTGGCTAATCAGGCTAGAATCCTGCTATTAACTGGCTAATCAGCTTATAAAAATGCAAGTAACAAGCTAATCATGCTAAAACATGCTAACATGTTAAATCATGTTAAGCAATGTGCTAAATCATGATAGCAACATCAACTTTCATACTTTTATAACTGCTTCAAACTTTCAGGCTAGGCTTTCCCAAGCTAACTCAAAGTTTGTTCTCAAACTTTACTCATCTAGTTGTTCTTTAGTACAGTAAGAGGTTTCAGATGAGAGCGTCTGCTGAATAAGAACATAAAGATGGATCTGATGATGGATCTGTCATGAGATTCAGCCATGTGAGAGTGGAAAAAATGCTGACTTCAGTCTGTAAGTGTGAAAACATGCAGCGTGTGAATAACAACTCAATCCACTTACTGACAGATCACACCTGGAGCGTCCGGTGTCATCTTCAGCATCTACTCTGAGACTCTGATCCACAAAGAACGCTGCATTAGTGTCAGCTGCACTGATAAAACTGCTCAAGTGCTCAAGTCAATGTGATTACATACATACAGAGTCAAGATCAGAGTTTGAAACTAGTTACAGATCTAGTTTTTTCTAGTTTGAGCTGAAGAAAGCGTTTGAGCTGTATCTCCAGGTTCCCACTGAAGTGTTTTGGAGTGTGAACAGTGATCTTTGCACACTAGAAACCATCTGAAAGGTTAATGCGATTCTAACCTGATTTCTGCCCTCATTAAACAAACATGTCAGCGTTCAGCGAAAGAACATCAGGAACAAACATCTGAAACCCGTCACGCTCTGGTCTCTGTGTTAATACAGCGTCATTAGTTCATTTCAATGACAGTTTTTAACAGGAGCAGTGAGACCTTGAGCTTCCCATCTGATGCTCTTCCTCAGTGTTACGGTCTTGTTTTACAGAACAAACATCTAAACACTTCAAAATCAAGATGTGACATGACATGATAAAAAGTCTTGTTTTCTGAGAAATTGATCAAAATGAAGTGTTTATTGTTTCATGTTGACCAAGTTCTCGTTTCCTCGTTCAGACGTCGTTGTTGTTCTCCGGTGTTCTTGAAGGAAGCGTGCAGCAGCTGGAGGCGGCTGATGAAGGAAGCGCTCGGCGAGTAAATCTGCGTGGCCTTTGCAGGTCGTGCATTATTAACACGGAGCATGTTGAACAAATATAAATCTAATGGAGTCATTGACTTCATGTGCTGCTAAATGTCAAGACATTCACACATTCACACGGCTGATATACAGCCACGCTAAAGCACACAAACCAAACTCAAAAAATGTGAGAAAAAACCTTAAACCAAAATGTGGACCTTAATATAAAAATGAAGTGCATGATAGGGTGAATACAGCATTTGAATTTATCACTAGAAAGTTCCTTTCTAAGCACCCAAAGATCAGTGTCAGTGAGAGTTACTGTGTTTCTGAGGTTAGAAATGAAGTTCCTCCAGCGCTCAGCAGTGATCTGTCAGTGATCCGTTACGTCCTGCAGCAAATCTCCTCACCACAGCGGGACGACGGACCATTGCAGCGGCATTCGGGAGACCTGGAGAGTTATTTCAGGAGACGACACACGGCACGCTGAGCATCTTTAGCCTGAAAACACACCTGACATATGAATGTTAAACAGGCCTCATGAGTCACGGCTTGTTAGAGACGCTCGTTTACACAGACGTCATCTCACTGGAATGAAGGATTCATCATCAGCCTGAATCAAAGATCCTTTGCTTGAACCCAAATGGCTAATGAGTATAGTTTCTTGCCAAAACATATTTGAAATATATGCTAAAATATGTGGTGTAAACAGTGAAGCTCAATATTTTTTGAAAATATTGAAAATATATTTTCAAAAAATATTGAGCTTGCTTTACTTTATTTGTAAATAATTCAAATTCAAGCTGTCAGCGAAAATACTTTTAAAATAAAGACTGAAGTAGCTGTTCAAGATTAATATTCTTAAATTTTAATAACTGTGAATTGGACTTTGCATTGCTGCAGCATACATAATAATTCACATCTTTCTGGTTACTACTACTGTTTTTCTACTTCATACACTGTATTCCTTGCCAATGTTGTATTGTCCTGTTTACATACTGTGCTATTGGTGATAATGTTGGACCTTATTATGTCACTGTTTACATTCCTACAAATTGCAGTGTCGATTAATGCTCTAATGTAATCTCGTTGTCTTATAGCAATGACAAATTATTCATTCATTCATAATTGCGTGAGTGTGGGAGAATGAGTGCATGTGTAAAAGTGTGTGAAAATGAGGGTGTGAGAGTAAGAGTGTGTGAGTGAGTGTGAGTGAAAGTGTGAGTAAGTGAGAGTAAATGTACACGAGCATGAGAACATGGGTGAAAGTGAGCATGCATGTACATGTCAAGTAAGTGTAAGTGTGCGTGTTTGTGTGTGAGTAAAAGTGAGTGTGTGTATGTGCAAGTGTGTGTGCATTAGTGTAAAAGTGAGAGTGTGTACATGTGTTCGTGTGTGTCTATGTGTATGAAAGTGGGTGTGTGAAAGAGAGAGTGTGAGAGTAAGAGGAGTGAGTGTATGTGTACCTGGTATTTATCACGTTATGGGGACCAAATTGACCTTGTGGGGACATTTTTTAGGTCCCCATGAGGAAACAGGCTTATAAATAATGCAGAATGATTTTTTTTGAGAAAGTAAAAATGTGCACAGTCTCCTGTGAGGGCTGGGTTTATGTGTAGGGTGATAAAAAAATATGGTTTGTACAGTTTAAAAACCATTACGCCTATGGAATGTCCCAATAAAACATGAAAACACAACTGTGTGCGAAAGTGAGTGTGAACGTGTGTAAGTGAGGGTAAGAGTGTGTGAGAGTAAGAGTGTGAGAGTGAGTGCGTGTGTGGAAGTGAGTGAGCGTGTGTGCAGGTGAGAGTAAGAGTGTGAGAGTTGAGTGCATGTGTGAGAGTGTGAAAGTGAGTGTGCAAAAGGGAGTGTGAACGTATGTGAGTGAGATTAAGAGTATAAGAGTGAGTGTGCAAAAAAGAAGGTGAAAGTGTGTGAGTGAGAGTAAGAGTGTGTGAGAGTTAGTGTGTGAAAGTGAGTGTCCAAAAAGTGAGTGTGAACATGTGTGAGTCCATGTGTAAAAGCGAGTGCGCAAAAGTGAGTGTGAATTTTTGTGTAAGACTGTGTGAGAGTGACTGCATGAGAGTGAGTGCGTGTGTGAAAGTGAGTATGTGCAAGTGCGTGTCTGAAAGTGTGCAAAAGTGAGTGTAAAGCGCGTGTGAGTGTGAACTCTTGTCAAGTGTGGAGGAGCGCGTGAGAGTGAATACATGTGTGAAAGTGAGTGTACAAAAGTGAGTGTGAATGTGTGCGAGTGAGTGAGTGCATGTCCGAAAGTGTGCAAAAGAGAGTGTAAGCATGTGCGAGTGTGAACTTTTGTGCGAGTAAGAGTGTGAGAGTGAGTGCGTGTTTGAAAGTGAGTGTGCAAAAGGGAGTGTGAAAGTGTGTGAGTGAGAGTAAGAGTGTGTGAGAGTTAGTGTGTGAAAGTGAGTGTCCAAAAGTGAGTGTGAACTTTTGTACAAGAGTGTGTGAGAGTGACTGCATGAGAGTGAGTGCGACTGCATGAGAGTGAGTGCGTGTGAAAGTGAATGTGCAAAAGTGAGTGTGAAAGTGTGTGAGTGAGAGAAAGAGTGCACCTGGTATTCATCACGTTATGGGGACTAAATGTCCCCACAAGGATAGTAATACCAGTAAATTTTGACCTTGTGGGGACATTTGTGAGGTCCCCATGAGGAAACAGGCTTATAAATCATGCACAGTGAGTTTTTTTGAGAAAGTAAAAGTGTCTCCTGTGAGGGCTAGGTTTAGGTGTAGGGTAGGTGTAGGGCGATAGAAAATACGGTTTGTACAGTATAAAAACCATTACGCCTATGGAATGTCCCCATAAAACATGTAAACCCAACATGTGTGTGTGAGAGTTAGTGTGTGAAAGTGAGTGTGCAAAAGTGAGTGTGAACGTGTGTGTGAGTCCATGTGTAAAAGCGAGTGTGCAAAAGGGAGTGTGAAAGTGTGTGAGTGAGAGTAAGAGTGTGTGAGAGTTAGTGTGAAAGTGAGTGTCCAAAAGTGAGTGTGAACTTTTGTACAAGAGTGTGTGAGAGTGACTGCATGAGAGTGAGTGCGTGTGTGAAAGGAGTGTGCAAAAGTGAGTGTGAACGTGTGTGAGTGAGTCCATGTGTAAAAGCGAGTGTGCAAAAGTGAGTGTGAATTTTTGTGTAAGACTGTGAGAGTGACTGCATGAGAGTGAGTGCGTGTGTGAAAGTAAGTATGTGCGAGTGCGTGTCCGAAAGTGTGCAAAAGTGAGTGTAAGCATGTCAGTGTGAACTTTTGTACAAGAGTGTGTGAGAGTGAGTGCGTGTTTGAAAGTGAGTGTGCAAAAATGAGTGTGAATGTGAGAGTGTGCATGTGTGTGTGCGAGTAAGAGTGTGTGAAAGTGAGTGCGTGTGCGAGAGCAAGTGTGTGTGTGCATGTCCATGTGGGTGCAAGTGTGTGATTCTAAACGCACCATGAGCTTCAGCCTCAACAAGCACATCTGATTATGAGCTACTGAAGTGAATGTGAATCGTAAACGCTTCTCTGTCACATCACATGTCCAGCACAGAACACCATCTGCTGTGCTCTTTCTCTCTCTCACACACACACACACACACACACACACAGATAAACGAGGTGTCGTCAGGCAGAAACACGCAGACAGAAGCGACACAGAAGCTGGATGTCAGGAGTCACATGTGTGTGTGTTTCTGCTGCACACCATATGGAGCTGCTCCACACACACACACACACACACACACACACACACACACGCTACAGGAAATGTCAAGCGCTCCGGTCCTGTCGCTCTGTGTTTATCGGTGTGTGTGCCGGCGGTGTTGCTGTCTAGAGGACGATCACATGCTCCATCAGCACAATAAAACACCAGCAAGACCTTCAGCAGCTTCCTGCTCATCTTCAGCAAGTCCAGAAACAGCAATCTGAAGTGTTCATCTCAGACACACGTCTGTACCTCATCTAAACATCAGCTTCATTAGCTGATCTCAACGTATTAGAGTCAGATGAAGAACAGAAGTGAACCTCTGAAGATCACACCAGTGATGAGCTGAAGGTGTCATGAACATTCACACATTAATCTGACACTGTTGATGTGAGTATGACACATTTTGGGGCTTAAAAGACAATTAAAATTCATTCATTTGACTGCACTGACACAAATAAGAACAAAACCTGAACAAAAAGGAAAATAAAGACTGTTAATATAGTAAAATGCATCAATTTTGAAACAAATTTAAACTACAACATGTCTAAGCTCTACAACATGTGAAGATTTGAATGAGATGTGAGAGCTGAGGTTGAATCATCTGTTTCAACACAATCATGGTGAGAAGAGTTTTGGGTGAATTAGTAAAAGTGAAATCATAACTATTATTTACCTTTTTAATTTGCCTTTCTGGTGTTAAAATTCATTTGTTCTTCTGTAGAAGTAAAGATGGATGGTTTATGGATGTGCTTTGATGTAGATTCATGACACCCTTCTGTGCTTTTCTGTTAAAGGAATGCAATAAAATAAATGATTGCACATAAAGAGCAATGAACACTGGATGAAACACAATGAGCAGGTGTTCAGCCCACACAGACAATCACAAACACACATGATCACAAACACACATGCACACTCAAATACACAAGCACACCGTACAAATACATGCACAATCACACGTTCACACTCACAAAAACACATGCACACACACAAACACATGCACAATCACATACACAATCAAATACATGCACACTCACAAACACGTGCACAATCACTAACACATGTACACTCAGACTCAAATACTCGACTTGCAAACACACATACAAATGTGCACACTCACAAACACACACACACACACACACACAGGTGCACAAACACACAAACACATGCACAATCACAAAAATAAACACTCAAAAACATGCACAATCATAAACACACAAACACACACACTCATAAACACATGCACACTCAAAAAATGTGCACTACCCAACACAAGCGCACAATTACAAAGATGTACACACTCAAATACTCTCAAATACACACAGAAACAAGCACACTTTACAAAAACATGCACAATCACAAACATGTACAATCATATGTATCTCACAATCACAACAGCACACTCAAATACACGCCCACATACGTGCACAATCACTAACATATGTACACTCACAAACACACCTGCACACTCACACTCAAACACACGACTTACAAACACATGTACACAAATACACACACACAAATGTGTACAATCACAAAAATAAGCACACACTCAAAAATATGTACAATTATAAACACACTCAAAAATGTGCACTCTCACGCTCACTCAGTAACACACTCAAATACACATACACAAGCACACCTACATGCACAAATACATACACAATCACGTTCACACTCACAAACGCACATACTCAAACGCACACATTTAAATACATGCTTACACACAGGTGCACAATCACAAAAATAAACACTCAAAAACATGCACAATCATAAACACACACACACTCAAAAATGTGCACACTCACAAACACATGCACTCACTCAGCAACACACACTCAAATACATACACAAGCACACCTACATGCACAAATACATGCAGAATCACACACTCACACTCACAAACACGTGCACAAACACACACTCACAATCAAATACACACATACACTCGCTCACTCACAAACAAACAAACAAACACACACACACACTCAAATACATGCTTACACACAGGTGCACAATCACTCAAAAAGCGCACACTCACCAACACGTGCACACTCACAAATGTGCACAATCAAAAACACAGGCATACACTCAAACACAGCACAATCACAAACACACACTCAAACATGAGCAAACTCACACACACACTCACAGCTGAGCTGCAGAATAATCCTGATCATATGAGGATATTAATCACCTGACGGATGTTGAGACTCAAGTGTCCTGCTGCAGTAACACGATTACACACATTCTGTGCTTCACAATTAAACCTCAATTAAAGCTGTAATCTTGATTAATTGATGCTTTGATTAGATACTGATCAAACGATTTCTAGTGTTTCCTTCAGGCTGTAAGTGACATTTAAACCTTCATTAACCCACAGCAGACTGATGCAGATCCACAGCTCAACACACACACACACACACACACCCCTGTACTCACAACACAACAAAACACACAGACATGCACACAAACACCTCCGCCAACAGCTATAGTACAAAAATAATAAATATTATTAAAAAAAATATATATCAATATTAGATGAAAAATTAAAAACAAATAAAAATGAGAAATGTTGCCTTGGCAACTAATGTAACCGAATTAAGCTAAAGTTGAAGGATTAAAATGATATAATGTTACACAAAAATATATTTGAATTAAAAAAGTCAACCAAGAGACGTAAAATGAGTTTAAATACTGAAAAACTAAAACTGAAATTAAAATATAGGTCAAAGATGTTAGAATGTCCACAAAAAGTGTCCATTGAAAGCACAATAAATGTACGTAAAGTGTCTACTTTTTAGATTTGGAGAACAAAATGTCAAAATTTGGTGAAAATAATGTTACACTGTAATTCAGTGTAACTTAATATTTATGTAAAAATTGTAAAAAAAACAACATGCTTATTCTGACTTGTACTTATTAAAATATATAAAAGAATAAGTGAGCATATTCAATTTTATTGTGTTTTAAATGAGTAAAAATTCTTAGTGACAAATGGGCAAAACCTACAATAGTGGTACATTTTAAAAACTAATTAGCATTTGGGATGAAAATTTGTCTTAATATGTCATAAATTGATTTTTGTTGTAAATATGCCTGATAAGATTAATACACTGAATGACATTCTAGTGGGCTTCTTCTGTAAATGAGGGGGAAAATGTATGATATTTATTTTTTGCTCAGAAAAACTAAAATGAAAAAGCAATTAAATTAAATAAAAAAACTTTTTAATTTTTTTCTGGAAAAACATCATCAATTTTAAGCAGTATCAGACTTATTGTTTCTATGCTTAAACCCTTTTTCATCTTTGACCAATATATGTAATCTTAACAGAAATACTATAGTACTAAAATAACAGCTCAGATCATGTTCATCCTGACTGCATTTGAAGCGTTTAATGTCATCTGAGTCATATTTTCTTAGTGTAGTTTGCTCATGTTTTTAAGGATGAAGGCGTCAAACAACCTGTCCATGATTCATCATCTGTCAAACTGGATTCTGAATTTAACAAAACATCATCTCTTTTGACGCGTCTATTCATGTTGTTGTTGTGTGTTTGATGGCGTATCTATCTCCGTGTGTTTTGTGACCTTGTGTAACGACACACTCGAGGAGTCAGTGAAGGATGTTGTTTACGGGGCCGTCGGGCCCCGCGGCAGCACGGGAACCTAATTACGGCTCGCGGTCTGGTCCCGTCTGGTCCGGTCTGGTCTCCGCGGGTGTTCGGCTGCAGGTGACAGCGACGCGTTTCCTTCAGACGTCTCTCCTCTCAGCAGCAGCTGACGTTCCAATTAGGCCCAATGTGACATTTTGTTATTAGCAAACTAGTCAATTTCGCCTCGTGTGACGAGAGACCTTTAAGAAACACCGGTCAATGAGACTCCCGAGACACTGAATCACCCACAGCAAACTACTGCATCTGAAGGGCTTTTAGTTCACGCCTGCAGATCTGATCTGAGCTCCGTCAGGTTATTTATAACAGTGAACAAAAAAACACTGCAACAGCTGATCTGTGCTCGACACAATACATTTACAACATATGTATCTGCTGACGACCTCATCA
Organism: Labeo catla; assembly: GCA_012976165.1. Lineage (NCBI taxonomy): Eukaryota > Metazoa > Chordata > Actinopteri > Cypriniformes > Cyprinidae > Labeo > Labeo catla. The sequence goes on along the minus strand of VONZ01001412.1, from coordinate 26,529 downwards.
AAGATGCCTTAAATTAACATGCATCAGATATACTACATGCAAAATTTTAAAATGCATTTAAAAATTAAAAATTCATTTTAAACTTATATAAATGAACTTTAGAAACTGTAAAGTACTACTAATAAAAAGTAAAACCACTACTGGTTATATTATATAGTCTGTCTAAAAATGAATTAAATCATACAAAATGTACAATTAAAACAAATATTATTAAATAGTCTAAATAAAACACTAAAAATAAATTAAATCATAAAAATGTAAAAGAAAAGTTTCTAAAAAAAATGAATTGGACCATAAAAATGTAAAAATAATAATAATAATAATAATAATAATAATAATCAAATAAAAAAACCTACAAAATTAAATAAAAATTTCAAATCAAAACATTCTTTTAATAAAAATCTAAATAAAACAACAAAATGAAATAAATCATAAAAATGTCAAATTATTTCTAGAAAAAATATTAATATAAAGCAATTACTTAAAAGGTGTTATATTATAAATGTAAAATTTAAATATATATTTATATATTAAAAAAAAGTAAAAAAAAAAAAAATCTTAAATAAAAATCTACATAAAACAACAAAATGAAATCAATCACAAAAATGTAAAATAATTTCTAGAAAAAAATCTTAAATTATAAATGTAAAATTAAAATATATTTTTATATATTTCTAAAAAAAATAATAATAATAAAAAAATTAAAACAAAAATTTCAAATCTAAATATTTTTAAAATAATCTAAATAAAACAACAAAATAAAATAAATCATAAAAATGTAAAATAATTCCTAGAAAAAATATTAATATGAAACGGGTGTTAAATTATAAATGTAAAATTAAAATATATATATTTTATATTTATATATTTTTTTTTGTGCTGTCAAACAATTAATCTCATACAAAATAAATATTTGTTTACATAATAAATGTGTGTGTACTGTGTATATTTACTATGTATATATACTAGACACACATGCGTGTATTTAAAAAAATTGTTATACTAATATGTTTATATTTAATATCAATTATATGAATATAAATAGATACATGTATCTATATGTAAATATTTTCAAAATACATACTATATGTGTGTGTATTTGTATACATAATAAATATACACAGTGGTGTACAAACATATATTATGTAAACAAAAGCTTTTATTTTGGATGCAATTAACCACAAATAATTGTTTGACAGCACAGATATTTTTAAATTAAAAAAAAAAAAAAAACTAAAAATGTACACTTACTAAAATGACAGAAATCATAAAAATGACAGTCCTTCACTGTTTTCTGTTGTGCTCATGTGTCTCGTGTGTCCTCGAGCGTCTCCTCTCAGTGTCGATGATGATCATGATGTCATTTTGCAGTCACACTAAGGGTCACAAAAAGCCAGAAGTGCACGGATTAAGTAACGTGTGCGTGTGTGTGTGTGAACACGGATCATGATGTGATGAAGAATCACTGAACACAAGCAGAGCGACAGGACAAACAGCACGACATCAGAACATCATCAGATCCACACACTGACACCTGATGAGGGAACCAGCAGACCGACGCCTCACCTGGACACTGCAGCGCTTCATAAAAAAAATTATAAAAAATGTCACATAAAAAAAAAAAAAAAAAAAAATTAAAAGTAAAACACTTACTGAAAAACTCAGAAAATATATCATCTTAAAATAAAAACAAGCAAAAGTATATAAGAAAAATTTAATAAATGTTTTATATGAAAATAATACAAAATAAGACACTAAAAATGAATAATCGTAACGGAAAATTAAAAATAAATATTTTAAGAAAAAAAAATTAATTCTAAAAATGTAAAATTAAAATGGGCAGTTTCTAGAAAAAAAACAATCAAATAAAACACAAGAACTTACAAATAATATATAATTATATAAAAATAATTAAAAAAAAAAAACTAAAAATGAATTATAAAAATGTAAAATTAAAATAATTTCTAGAAACAATCAAGTAAAACAAGAACTTAATAAAAAGTACACATATTTTTTACAATTAAAACAATCAAAATGAAACTAAAATGACAAAAAATGAACTAAATCATAAAATGTTTAAAATAAATGATTTATAAATAAAACACAAGAACTTAAAAAATACAAATATTTTTAGAATTAAAATAATCAGAATTAAACAAAAAAACCAAGACACTAAAAATGAATTACAATTACAATAAACAATTTCTAGAAAAAAAAAATAAAATGACTAAAAATTTATTAAATCATAAATGCTCAATTAAAATAAAATGTTTGATATAAAAATAATCAAAATGCAACACTAAACGTGATCTTGATGATTTAATCAATGTAAAATTAAAATAAATATAAAAACACTAAAAATATAACAAAAAATACAAATAAAACAAGTAAAAATATTTTTAATAAAAAGTAAGAATATGTTTAGAAGTAAAACAATCAAAAAAACTAAAATTACATTAAATATTTTTAATAAAAAGTAAGAATATTTTTAGAAGTAAAACAATCAAAATAAAGCTAAAATGACTTTAAATTAAAATAAATAATTTTAATAAAAAGTAAAAATATTTTTAGAATCAAAACAATCAAAATAAAACTAAAATGACTTTAAATTAAAATAAATATTTTTAATAAAAAGTAAAAATATTTTTAGAATCAAAACAATCAAAATAAAACTAAAATGACTTTTAAACTAAAATTTATTAAATTATAAAATGTTCACATGAAATAAATGTCTTAAAAATAATCAAATCAATAAAAAACTAAAAATGAATTTAATAATAATGCAAAATTCAAATAAATATAAAAAACACTAAAAATGAATTATAAAAAAGTAAAATTAAAATAATTTCTAGAAAAAACAAATCAAAGAAAACACAAATACTTAATTACAAAAAGTACACAAATTTTTAGATTTAAAACAATCAAAATGAAACTAAAATGACTAAAAATGAATAAAAGCTTAAAAATACAAAATCATTTTCCCCCCTAAAAACAGTCAAAATAAAAGTGACTTAAATAATATTTTGAAAAATACAACCAATTAAAACAAAAATACTTACTAAAAATAGATTAATTAATAAAAATGTAAAATTAAATGAAAAAAAAAAGTGTGAAGTGTGTGAATCTCTGCTTGTAGGATCTCTGGGCGTTCGCGTTATCGTAAAAGCATCTTTTGCGTGCGTAAAGACGTCAAATGAGCAGCTGCTTTGACAGAAGAGATTTATTGCATCAATATCTTTATTTGTCCTTCAAAACAAAAGCACAATTCAGCAAAGCTACGACATACAAACGGCCAAACGAGAGCATTTCCATCTGAAACCAGGAGACGGGAACGCGAACGCACCTCCGCCACATCGGGAGGGAACGCGGGTCTTGCATAGCTCAGATGTGATGGAGGTAAGGCACTTGACGAAGGTTGGAGTTACGGTAGGCATCTCCTCGTCTCTACGGGCAAGCGGGAAAGGGGATCCGGGAGCGTGAACGGACGAACGCACGCACAAACACGCGTGCTTTTGGCATCATGCTCTCCAAACGCTTGTGCAGATACGGGTGCAGACTCACCCACGGTTCCTCAAAAACATCGAAAACCTTGTGCAATGGTTCTGGGCTCCGAGAAGGCAACGTGTTGAGCTTTACTGTCTTTTGTTCTGGGACCGAAAAGGAAAAGAAAGGTTTGAAACCAAAGCGGACGGAGACACGCAGACGGTCTCCGCTCAGTTGGCACCGGATCCGCAGGAAACGCGGCTGCCTTCAGCCCAGCTGGTCTTCGTACTGCTTCCGGAAACAGTCTCCGGCCGGGAAGAAATCCCAGCAGCGCTCCTGGTACATCTTCCACACGTACGACTCCTGCCGAGACACGACGACACCGACAACACACACACACACACACACACGTCAGGAACACAAAAATATACGACAAATCAACTATATCATAACATGTAAAACTAAACCAAAAAAGGCAAAATTAAAATATTTCTAAAACAAAAACAATAAAAACAAAACATAAAAATGAATGAAATCATAAAATGTCAAATTAAACCATTTCTAAAAAAAAACTATATAAAAAAAATGAAAACACAACATGAAATGTCAAATTAAAATAGTTTCTAAAAGTATTTAAATCATAAAATGTCAAATTAAATTATTTTTAAAAAAAATTATAAACAAAAAAATGACACGTTTTTTTGTTTATAAATTTGTTTTAAATAAAACAAATGTATAAAACTATAAAAACTAATTTATGAAAACATAACATGAAATGTCAAATTAAACTATTTCTAAAAAAAAAACAAAAACTTATAAAAAATAAAACAAATTTATAAAAACATAAAATCTCAAAAAATAGTTTCTAAAAAATTATTTAAATCTTAAAATGTCTAAAAATCTAAATAAAATGATAAAAAATAAAGCAAATGTATAAAAACAGTCAAATTAAAGTAGTTTCTAAAAAATGTATTTAAATCATAAAATGCCAAATTAAACTATTTAAAAAAAAATATAAAAAATTAAACAAATGTATAAAAAAAATGTCAAATTAAAATAGTTTCTAAAAAACATTTTAAATCATACAATGTAAAATTAAATATTTCTAAAATGAATTTTTTAAATAAAAAACTATTAAATTGTTAAAAAAGTAAAATAAAAATAATTATTAAAAACAATACAAATGAAACAAACATGAATTAAATAATAACGTAAAATTAAAATAGTTTCTAAAAAAAATGTCTGAAAACAATGTAAATATTTTTAACCTTACTAAAAATGAATTAAATCACTAAAAAATTATTTAAAAAATTCAAATAATTTTAAAATAATAAACTAAATAAAACTAATAATTTATATAAATATATAAATACAAATAACTCCTGCACTTACATCATCCACAGATACTGAATATTTCAGGAAAATCAACATCATCAACACATATATATAAACACTAATAAACTTAATGCAAACTTAATATATTTAATTTTAAATTTCATCTTCATTTTTTTTTAATGTGTATTTTTAATGTATATATATATATTATGTTGGCAGCACTTTGGGCATAAGAATAAGGCATAATAAAATTATTATTATTTGTACAATATATGATGATGTTTTCAGAACGTACCTGACCAGTGTGCTCGGTTTCATCCTTGTTGATCAGGTACATCAGGAAAAATCTGAAAAAAATAAAGACAAGTATTAAAAATCATTTCATTAACTGAAATAAAGTTAAAATAAAATAGAGCATAAATATTAGATGAAAACCCAAAGCACTAAAATGACAAACTCAAACTGAGAAAAGAAAAACAAAAAAATGACAACACCACTTACTAAAATTAAAAGGTTGAAAATAAATGCTAATAAAAATGATCGATAAATACTATAATAGTATATAAATGAGGTCTAATAACTGCTGGTATGGTGTGTGAGGTAAAGCGCGGTGAGGTGTCGCTCACAGGTAGTTTGCGAGGTTGTGCTCTTGTAAGGTGTGAGTCTCGAATCCGTGTGGCGTCGTGTCGAAGTAGTCGTTTCCAATTCCACAGATGAAGCATTTGGTCTGTGAGGAGAGAAACAGCATGAGAGCGACTGACAGCACTGATCATCTCAACACAGACGGACGGATGTGTGTGTGTGTGTGTGTGTGTGTGTGTGTGTGTACCTCCATGTCCTCTTTGACCTGCTCCTGCTGGTCTCTCAGTTCTCCAAACGCATCAATGATCAAACCTGCGCACGAATCACAGCGACTCAGTCAATCAGCGTTACATTCATTACATTACAAACTGCATCAAATAAACCAGAACGAGTGTCTCCAAAACAATCTACTGCATTTACAGATACACGATAAATCTGAGCAGATTCATTAATGCTGTTAAACCAACTCAAACATCTGAAAATATTACAGATAACACACCAGGATTCATCGTCAGGGCTGTAAGGTTTATTAAAGTTAACTAAATCTAGAAGTATTTATTTAAAAAAAATAAATAAAAATTGTTACTTACAAATACAAATGTTACTAAACATTAACTGATTTTTTTTTTGTACAAAAAAATTAACTAAAATAAAAATTAACGAAAGCAATAGAGATATTTATGGAAGCCCGTTTCCACCACTGAATAGAAAATAATAAAAGGTCATTATAATTCTGACTTTTTATTTCACAATTCTGCCCATTTTTCTCGCAATTTCAAGTTTACATCTCGCGATTCTGACTTTTTTTCTCAGAACTATGAGATATAAATGCATAATTGTAAGCAGGGTTCCCACTCTTTCATAAACACCAGATTCAGGGACTTTTTAAAGCACCTTTTATTTTCTATCAAGCACTTATCAAATTCACACGCCAGCACAGTCCTTAACGTTTCAATTACACTTCACACTTTCATTAAACATTTCAGAGTAACGAGGTTTTGAATGTGTAGGTTTCATAAATTTAGACCATTTTGAGCAGTTGTGTTCAAAGAAATTTTGAATTTCTCAAATACTGATTAAAATATATATTTTTACATCATGTTTTTTTACTGTAAAAGATTTAAATTTGAAAAAAATTTCTCAATTTTTAAACGAACAAGAAATAAAAGTATGTCGGCTTTTGTCAAATTAAAAAAAAGTACGTTTTTTTTATTTCTAATTAAAACAACAGAATAAAAACAAGTAGAATAAGTTAATCAGTATAAATAATTTGTACTACAGAGGTGACAGAAGAACACGAAAGTGTCTTGTAGGTGTATTTTCATGTTTAATGAGGCTCAGCGGTCGCATGAGTGCAATCAAATTCATAAATTCAAGTTGAGGTTAATCTTTCATATATAACATTTTGAATATAGAAAATATTAAATGATTTAAATAACAGAAAAGATACTTTAAAATAAAAGTAAAACTGCCAGTAGGTGGCGGAAAGTCACAGATTTTATCACTGAATCGTTCATTGAATTGATTCATTTGAACGGCTGATTCATTGAGGAATGAAGGAAGTGACTCTTTATGAATGGGAAATTGAATCAGATTAGTTTAAAAACGCCCATTCATGCATAAACGAAACAACGCTGTGTTTGAATGGAGATGTGCAGCGGCTCAGCTGTTACTTTGTTTGAAACTATTTTTGTTGACGAAATCAGGCAATAGTGTTCAGACAATGCAAGTCACTTAAGTGAACTCCAATCAGCCTGCATGAGACACATTAAAGCGGCGTAAACGAACAGACACACATATATCGTGCGCTGCTGATGCTGCGGTACCTTGTATGATGGCCAGCAGAATCACAATGACGAAGAAGAAGAAGGTGATGTCGAACAGGATCCGGTAGAGCTCGTACGGGTCGCCCGCCGGGTCCTCGATCTCGTCACCGATCCCGCCGCCGGCACGCACACCCACGTACATGTGGAACAGATAACACTGACACACACACACACACACTCTAATTAATCACATGATGTTAATCGCACATCCATTTGGTCTGAGAAATCCATTTAAAAGTTCCTTATTGTGTCAAATGACAAAAAGCACCAGCAGGTGGCAGCAAATCACTTAGTGAGTAATTGAATCATTCATTCAACCGATTCGTTTACAAACAAATCAAGTGACTCTTTATAAACGAGTCACTGAATCATTGATTCATTCAGTTATTTAATGATGCCATGAATGCATCACTCACCGTCATCATGTCATCACACTTCATATCGGGCTCGTCCTCATCAGCGCTCTTGTTGTAGAACTTGCGGAAGAAGTTAAACGCTACGACCGTGTAGAGATACACAACCACAGCGAGCAGCCCGACCGTCAGCACCAGCTGAAACACACACACACACACACTCTAATATGAATACTGTTCAGAATATTACAATGTAGAAGAAAAGTCCAAATCAGAGCCATAACATTTGGACTCAAACCTGTTTGCCGTTGTGTGTGACGGAGGACAGGATGGTCCTCAGCGTTTTGAAGCCCATGGCGATGTCCAGAAGATGAGCGGCGAAGAAGAAATTATTATAGTGTCCCAGAATGGACATGGTGGTGTACCAGACCAGATACAGAAACGACTGCAACGACAGAACAAGAGTCAGAGAGTGAATGGGTGCCGTCAGAATGAGAGTCCAAACAGCTGATAAAAACATCACAATAAACCACAAGTAATCCACACCACTCCAGTCCATCAGTTCACATCTTGAGAAGACAAAAAGTGTTAATATTTAGAGCTGTTTTGGCTTGTAAACAGTGTTTGATTTGTGCAGATTTCTCTCCTGATTCAGACCAGACCACTTTTTCACTGGAGGAAGTGTTATTATGGATTATGGACTCAATGTATTTTAGTTAAAAATGTCTTGATGGATTTGTTTCAGCTTTTGTCTTCTCAAGATGTGAACTGATGGACTGGAGTGGTGTGGATTACTTGTGGATTATCATGATGTTTTTATCAGCAGTTTGGACTCTCATTCTGACGGCACCCATTCACATCCATTCGTAAGACAGTGATGGAATGACACATTTCCACAAAGGTGATGAACAAACAAACTCATCCTAATCTTGGATAGATGGAGGTTTTTGGCTGAACTATTCCCATAAACTCATGAAACAGTAATCAGACTCACGTTATCTGTGAACACAACGCCCATCTTCCACACGTGGTACTTGGTGTCAGTGGAGCTCAACCTGAAGAACAACACAGAACATCTCCAGTCAGAGTCACTCTTACAGCTCTGAGAGAAAATGAATGAACAGCTACCAAAACAAAAGACTTCTATAGTGGTTCTCAATCAGGTCCTGGGCCTCAGTAAACCAACAAGGGGCTTAGAATGATTTAAAATAAGAAATAAAAGCATAAATATGAATAAATTATTTTAATTCAATAAGCAAAAAAAATGTCCTTTTTATTTAGGAACTATGTAAAAAAATAATAAATAAATGCCTAAATGCATTTACAAAAATAAATTAATTAATAAAATAAATTAAAAAATTGTCATGGAAATTTCTATCATAAACATAAATTTGCTTATTGTCAGTAAAAAAATAAATAAATAAATAAATTGAGTAATCATGATCAATCTGAAAACTTGTGTCAATTATTTTGTCAAAAAGAGTGAAACATTCAGTTCTTGAGACTCCTGGAATCACATAATTATTTATGTATATAATTATTTCCATTTATTAACAGTCCAGATTTTTGTAAATAAAGCAGGTTTGTTATTCTGACTGCTGGTTATTCAGTGAAAAGATTTGGAGTCTAAAACACTGAGACGTGCTGGTCTGTTATGATAATGACTGAAATAGAACAGCAGATTTGATCATATCACAGATTATATAATTGATGCAATTACACAATCAATCAATCATCAGCTGAATGTTTCCTGTAATAATGAGAATGATCGACTGATGCGGTTCCTGACCAGGACAGCAGCGAGGCGTCTTTAATGACCGTCTCCTCAGTGGGATTGAAGTCTAAAGCACTTTTATCCAAACCCAGCAGCTCCGCGATCCGCTCGGCTCCGTAAAGATCGCCGTACTTATTAATAACCTGCAGAACAAACAGAACATCATCAATATGGCAACACGAATCACCTGAATCATGCTGAAGAGAGAAACTGAACTCTAGATTCATCTCAGAGATGATTCACATTACACCGAATCATCATCACCATCATCATCATCATCAGTTCCCTTCACTATCTGACAAAAATCTGTCTCTCAACCTCTTTTCTTTATTCAGAGTTGATCTAGACAAGTACATGGAAACTCTGTAAAGTTCGACCTTTATTCCTTACTCTAAAACAAACAAACAAAACCCCCACATGGTTACTATAGTTAAACCATGGTAACCACAAATTAACCATTTTGCTACACTATAGTTTAATCATGGTATTTGTGGATAAACTGTGGCTATACAAAAAAAACAAAAATGATTAGTACACTTTACTACAGTAAAACCACTCCAAACCATTCCCAAATTTGGGAATTGTATTTGTGTATACTTTCTTTCTTTTATAACTGTACTGCCTTAATGATTAGATTTTACTATTTTATAAAAACTAATTTACCAATAGGCACCGAAGTCCGGATCTGAATCAAATAGTTCGCCGAAAACGCAATGAAGTCCCGATCTGAATCAAATGATTCGCGAACACGCACCAAAGTCCCGATCTGAATCAAATGATTCGCGAACACGCACCAAAGTCCCGATCTGAATCAAATGATTCGCACCAAAGTCCCGATCTGAATCAAATGATTCGCGAACAATGAAGTCAAGATCTGAATCAAATGATTCCGAACCGCAAAAGTCGATCTGAATCAAATGATTCGCGAACACAATGAAGTCAAGATCTGAATCAAATGATTAGCGAACCGCTAATGAAGTCAAGATCTGAATCAAATGATTATCAAACGAACCCGATCTGAATCAAATGATTCGCGAAGAATGAAGTCAAGATCTGAATCAAATGATTCGCGAACACGCAATGAAGTCGATCTGAATCAAATGATTAGCGAACACGCTAATGAAGTCCGATCTGAATCAAATGATTAGCGAACCAAAGTCCCGATCTGAATCAAATCGAAGTCGATCTGAATCAAATGATTCTGAAAGTCCGATCTGAATCAAATGATTCGAACCACGATCTGAATCAAATGATTCATCTGATCAAATGATTATTCAAGATCTGAATCAAATGATCAACACTCTAATCATGAAGAAATGAAGTCCCGATCTGAATCAAATGAATCCCGATCTGAATCAAATGATTCATTTAAGACTCTTTTCAAATCACCTAAATCCGATCCCACTTCACCTAACGAATAAATGATTCGTCACGAATCCCCCGATCTGAATCCGATCTGAGATTCGAATAATGAAGTCAAGATCTGATCAAATGATTCACAAACGATCTGAATCAAATGATTCATTCGATCTGAATCAAACGATCTGCAATGATTCGCGATCTCAAATGACCCCAAGAATCAGATGATCTGAATCAAATGCGATCTGAATCAAATGATTCGAACAATGAAGTCAAGATCTGAATCAAATGATTCAACAGCAATGAAGTCAAGATCTGAATCAAATGATTCGCGAACAAATGAAAGTCCCGATCTGAATCAAATGATTCGAAACCCAAAGTCGATCTGAATCAAATGATTGAACAAGTGATCTATCAACACCCGATCTGAATCAAATGATTCGAACACGACCCGATCTAATCAAATGACCATCGATCTGAATCAAATGATTCGAACACGCACTAAAGACCCGATCTGAATCAAATGATTCAAAATCTAATGAAGTCAAGATCTGAATCAAATGATTCAAATAATGAAGTCCCGATCTGAATCAAATGATTCGAACACTAATGAAGTCCGATCTGAATCAAATGATTCAAAGATCGACTGAATCAAATGATTCAAAGACCGATCTGAATCAAATGATTAGCGAACACAAATGAAGTCGATCTGATTCAAATGATTGAACACGCAAAGTCGATCTGAATCAAATGATTCGCGAACACGCAAAGTCGATCTGAATCAAATGATTCATGATTCTTCAATAACACGCACCAAAGTCCTGATCTGAATCAAATGATTCGCGAACACGCAATGAAGTCCCGATCTGATCTTCAGATCAGGACTCGGAGAGCGGATCCCGCTTATGATTCGCGAACCCAAATCATTCATTCAAATCAGAATCAAATGATTCGCAATTTCAAGTCCCGGTCTGAATCAAATGATTCGCCATCCAAGCGCTTCAAAACAGTGAATCACTTTGCGACGCAATGGTTTAACTGATTCGGAGTTTCGAAAAGCTCCGTTTCACCTATGTGCTTTTTAAAATCATTACAAGCGATGTTGAAAACTAAAAATGAATGGTTATTTTCATTTGATCTGGTTTTGCTAGTGAATCGTTTAAACTGAATGATCGCATTTGAACCAATCTGAGCGACTCCAGCGTAAATGACTCACTCAATTGATTCGGTTCATCTGTTCCTCTTTTCTTGTCTTCATTCATGTTTACACGACACTGTCAGTACTACTACTGGCTTATCTCACTAGTTTGATGACATTAACTGAAATAAGCGAAACAAGTATGATGTTTACAAATGAAATATCCATATTTCCAACACAAATCTCCTCCATATTGAGGTGTGGTAACCGGTTTACTGCTAACTAGTGAAACACTCCATTAATATGACGAGCTGCAGCTCAAAATACATGTTAGATGGAAACATTGTGCATTATGATGGAGTTTGTAGCTTAATTCACTAGATTTGAAATAGTTTGAGCTGCAGTTCAATAGGAATCAGTTGAAAACATCCAGAGTCGTCTCACACCATTCAACACAATCTCACATTTATCACTATATATTTAGGAATAAATATTTCAGAAACCGTTGTATATTCTCAATCCTTCACTTTTACCTTCCGTTTGACAAATTTGTCCCAGTAGTTGTTGGGGAAAGACCTGCAGAAAACACAAACCATGTTTAAATCTTCATAGTGACGGAAATTGAATTTTCTTCACATCATGAAGATGAATTTAAGAGAGAAGGATGTGCTGGACGAATCAGGGTTGTTTCGGATGATGAAGGTCAGACTCACGGCGTGTTGATGACGAGTCTGTCCCACTGGCCTTTAATATCATCATCAAACGGCTGCTCGGTGATGTAGAGGCCGTCGAACTCCAGCTTCCGTGCGATCTCCTTCTCACGCTTGAACACCACCAGCGGCACCTGAGCAGCGCAGAAGAAGGTTTAGCTGACGCTGACGAGGACGAACGCTACACAAACACCATCGCACGTGAGCGATCGGCACCTTCAGATAGTAGTATCCCAGCACGCAGAGGAAGGAGATGACGGTGTGCATGACGGCGAGGAAGCGCAGGGTCGGCGCCATGTAACCCGTGTTCTCCTGAAGAACAAAATACTCCATCGCTCCTTCATCCTCCTCTTCCTCGCGCCGCGTCCACGGGTCCAGATCATCCGAATCCTCACCGGTCACCTGCACACACAGTGATGGATGTCGGCTCATCAGCGGTTTGTTTTTATGAATTTTGTGGAATTTTTTCACATATACAGCACAGGGAAAGACGAAAACGTACTACAAAATAAAAATAATTCAGACAAAAGGAAGGTAATGACAAATAAAATAAAAATAAATTCAAATGTGGGCTCCTGTTTTTTTTTTAAAATAGATGATTTATAATATTTATAATTTTTTTGATACATACAGGGTGGAAAAAAATTAAAAGAAAAAATAAATAAAAGAAAAAAATTCAGACAAAACAAAGATAATGAAAAAAAAAATCAAGTCAAATCAAATAAATAAATAAATGTATAATTTTTTAATATTTAAAAAAAAAGACAAAAGGGAGATAATAATGAATAAATACATAAAAATGTGAAAAAATATTTTGTATGATTTATTTGTAATTTTTGCACATACAAAAATCAATGTATTACTAAATAAAAAAATAATTTAGATTAAAGCGAAACAATGATAAAGAAATTAAATTCTAAATAAATACATGTAAGCTCATGTTTTTTATTTATATGTGTTTTTTGACATACAGGGTATGGAGAAGAGAAAAAAAATTCAGACAAAATGGTTATAATGACATAAATAAATTTGAGAATGTTTTTTATTTCTGATTTATTTTATGATACAACTTTTCTTAAACATACAGTGAAAGAAATAATTAATAAAATTAAAATAACTCAAAAGGGAGGTAATGAATAAATGAATGAATCAATAAATAAATCAAACAATCAGTCCATGAATCAACAAATAAAAACAAACAAATGTGCACACATGTATAATATTTATGATTTATTTCTATATTTTTCACATATACATAAAAGAAGAAAAAGTACTACAAAATAAAAATAATTTAGACAAGGAAAGTCATGACAAAAATGTTCATGTTTTTTTAAATGTATAATTTATAATATTTATAATTTTTTGATACATAAATTAAAGATACATAAATAAATACATACATAAAAAAAGAATTCTGACAAAAAGGAGGTAATGAAAAAAACAATTACTAAAATATAGCAAAAAATCTAATCCAATCAAATAAATGTATGATTTTTTTTAATGATTTTTGATACAGTGTGTGAATGAATAAATACAAAAAAATGTGAAAAGCATTTTTTAATCTATGATTTATTTGTAATTTTGTATACATACAGGGTACATACAAAAATGTATGTTACACAAATAAATAATTCAGACTAAAAGAAACCAATGATAAAAAAAAATCTAAATAAATAAATAATTCAGACAAAAGAAAGGTAATGAAAAAAATAATAATAATAATTTAAAATTAGGTGATGAAGAACAAAATCCAATCCAATAAATAAATACATTTTTTTTAAATTAGGTATCATTTTTGATATAATAACATCAAATCATTTTTTATAATAATAGCAAAAAAAAAAAAAAAAATCAGACAAAAAGGAGGTAAAGACAAAAAAATCGTGATTTTTTTAATGATGTATCATTTTTCTAATTCAGACAAAAAGAAACAATGATAAAGAAATAATTTAATTCTAAATAAATAATTCAGACAAAAGGAAGGTAATGACAAAAATCAAATAAAAATAAAAATGTGGGCTCATGTTTTTGTTAAATATATGATTTATAATATCATTTTTGATACATACAGGGTGAAAAAAAAATCTAAATAATAACAGCAAAAAAAACAGACAAAAAGGAGGTAATGAAGAAAAAATTCCAATTAAATTAATAAATGTTATTTTTTTTAATGATGTAACATTTTTTAATTCAGACTAAAAGGAAGCAATGATAAAAAAATTATTTAATTCTAAATAAATAATTCAGACAAAAGGAAGGTAATGACAAAAATAAAATAAAAATAAATAAAAATGTGGGCTCATGTTTTTGTTAAATATATGATTTATAATATCATTTTTAGATACATACAGGGTGAAAGAAAAATCTAAATAAAAGCAAAAAAAAAAAAAGAGACAAAAATTCTAATGAAATTAATAAATGTTATTTTTTTTAATGATGTAACATTTTTTGATACAGTGTGGGAATTAATAAATACATAAAAATGTGAAAAGTATTTTTTTATTTATCATTTATTTGTAATTTTTGATACACACAGGTTATGCAGAAGAGAAAAAAATGATTAAAAATTATTGAAATCAATGAATCCATGAATGAACGAGTAAATAAAAACCAAGGTGTGCTCATGTTTTTTATTTATGATTTATTTCTCTGTTTTTATACACACAGGGTGGAGAAAAACAAAAGAACATCAGATAAAAGAGAGGTAATGATGAAAATAAACACATTTCCATAACTTTATCAAATCTCTGCTCACCTTATAGAAGAGCAGGATGAAGTTGATGGCGAACGCCACAAACAGAGCCAGAAATCGCAGGTTGTAGAAGTTCCTGGCCAGATAATTCTGAAAGCACAGAGTTATATTTAGTGTTCGAGTGACTGAGTTCAGAGAACAGAATCTCTTCAGTCTAGTGAACATGAGTCACACGTCAGGACGGTAATCGAAAACCTGCAAAAACCTCCTCATCCAAACTTTTCTGAAGCACTACTCCAATCTGTGCTCAGACAAAACGCTCTTCAAATACATTTGAGCCTCTCTTCATGACGACTGTGGAATTACTCACGAGTCTTTATGTAATGTCTGGTTAATGTGATGTTCCTCACCAGGGTTTTGGTCTGATAGACGTCCAGACCGGCTAAAAACGCCGCCATGAAGGCCTCGGCCTGCTCCTTCCTCTGTCCCCGTCTCTTCTTCAGCGGCTTCTTCTCCTCGTCTGACAGCGAGTCTGAAACCGTCTCCTCTTTGCTCTTGTCCTGATCTTTCTTCTCTCCGTCCTCCACACTGTGGACGTGAAAACAAACACACACTGAAGTGAGAGCAGATCTACTGTAAACGCTGCACACAAACACGACAAACACACACTCACTCGGCTTTCTCCGACTCAGATTTGCTCTCAGATTCAGCCGTCTGTTTACTCGCAGCTTCCTGCACAGAAAACACACCACATTCAGCAATAAACAACTTCAAATATACACTATGAGTTCAGTAAAAAAATGTTTTAAGTTTTTGAAAGAAGTCTTTTATTTGATCAAAAATACAGTGAAAATGTGAAATATTTTTACAATTTAAAATATCTGTTTTCTATGTGAATATCTGTTAAAGTGTAATTTATTTCTGTGATGCGCAGCTGAATTTTCAGCACCATTACTCCAGTCTTCAGTGTCACATGATCCTTCAGAAATCATTCTAAAATGCTGATTTTGCTGCTCAACAAACATTTCTAAATATTAATGCTGAAAACAGTTTTTTTTTGAGAAAACCATCATACACTTCTATTCAAAAAAAGAAAAAAAAAAGAAAAAGAAATGTATACTTTTTTTTCATCCTGGATGCATTAAAATTGATCAAAAGTGACAGTAACGACATTTTTAATGTTACAAAATATTTCTATTTCGAATAAATGCTGTTCTTTTGAGCTTTATATTCATCTGTGAATCCTGAAAAATAAAAGGCATCACAGTTTCCACTTTTTTTAATATAAAATATATTATTTATTATATAATATAAAATATAATGTTCATAATGAAATAAAATTGTGAGCTCATGTTTTTTTAAATGTATGATTTATTTACAATAATTATTTTTTTTTATACATACAGGGAGAGAAAGAATAACAATTATTAAATAAAAAAGAGTGAGACAAAAGGGAGGTAATAAGAAAAAAATGAAATAAAATAAAATAAATGTGATTTAATGTTATTTTTATTCATGATGTATTTTTACGTTTTTGGCACATATAGGGTGGGAAGAGGAAAAAAAGACAAAAATAAATAAATAAAATAAATGTGATTTAATTGTAATGTTATTGATGATTTATTTATAAGCTTTTGACACAGGGTGGGAAGAGAAAAAAAGTCTAAAAAAATAAATAAAAAAAAAAATAAAAAAAAAAATGACAAAATAATGAAATAAAATAAAATAAATGTGATTTAATTGTAATTTTATTCATGATTCATTTATAGGTTTTAGACACAAATAGAGTGGGAAAAGAAAAAAGAAAAAATGACAATTTTTAAAAAAAAAAATTAAATAAAATTAAATAAAATAAATGTGATTTAATTTTATTTTTATTGATGATTTATTTATAAGTTTTAGAGTGGGAGGAGGCAAAAAAAGACTAAATAATAAAAAAAAAAAATCAAAAATGAAAAGAAATAAAATAAATGTAGTTTAATTTTATTTTTATTTATAAAAAATTTTTATCTACTAAATAAAAATAAAAAAGGTCATTGCGACTTTTTGTCTCACAATTCTGACTTTTCCTCAAAACTACATGATATACACTCACAATTGTGAGAAAAGTCAGATTTGTGAGATAAAAACGTGCAATTCTGAAAAAAAAAAGTCACAATAATGAGTTAAAATCTTGTAATTCTGACTTTTTAAAAAAATTTAAATTTATATATCGCAATTCTAAAAAAAAAATTTTGGTGGCAGAAATGGGCTTCCATAGTTTTAACTGTATTTTTAATCAAATAAAAGCATCCTTGAGCAGAAGTGACGCACCTGAGCTTTCTTCTGATGGACGGCGCTGGCTAAAGACGGAGCGTCCACTCCGATCACCTCGGACACGTCTCCCAGTCCCGGCTCCATGCCGTGTTTGCCTCCTTCCCTCCTGGGCTGGATGTTCATCAGCTCCGTCATGAGGTCCATCTCGGCCTGATCTCCCGCCGCCAAGCGTCCGAGCTCCGCCACCGACGACACGTCGCAGTACTCCAGCTTCTCCAGCTCCAGGACGTCCCCGTGGATCCCGAACTGCGTGGGGTCGGGCATGTTCCCCAGAATGTCCGTCACCTTCATGTTCTTGGCTCCTTCCACGAGGCCGCCGCCGAACAGCGTGGACCACAGGATGTGGAAGAAGCCCCAGACCAGGCTGTAGAAGAAGCGGAACATGCCGGTGAAGATCATCCAGAAGAAGAAGAAGAATCCTCGGATCATCTCCCGGACGCTCATCTTCCTCAGCTTGCGGTATTGTCTCTTCATGCTCCTGAAGGTCAGCAGCTGCCGCAGGTTGGAGAGGCTCTTCCTCATGGAGACGCAGGCCAGAGCGAACGCCGAGGAGGACTCCAGCCCGCCATCTTCCTCGTCCTCCTCTAGATCCAGGCTCCAAGCATCGTCTTCATCATCATCCTCCTCTTGTCTCTCGGCAGCGTCCGGCTCGGAGATCAGAGACGCCAGCTGCATCTCGAAGATGGTGTCCTCGCAGAAGTTCACGAACAGCTCCATCTTCTCAGATTCTCCACCCTTGTTGACCACGTCGAAGATGAACTGCCGCTTGGACTCTTTGACCTGCGGTTTACAACACACTCAATATTCAGAAATATTGATTCGACTGCACCGACTCCATCAGACGAGAACAAAACATGAACTGAACTGATCTGAATAATGACTCTATTGTCTCCTGTAGAGCTGCTTCACAGATGAATCTGAACTTGGTCTCATAATTGATGAATTTTGCAACACTGACACTATTAATGAACAGAACTGAATCAACATTGAACTGAATTGAATCATTTAATCAATTATTTCTGAACTGAATCAACACTGAACACGTTTCGTAATTACTTTTGCAACTCTGAGATATTTCAAATGAACTGAATCAACTTTTGCAACACCGAGTTAAGTGAATTGAATCAACAGTGAACTGAATCAATTATCATCTGAACCAATTCAACATTAAACTGAATTTAACTTGTCTCATAACTGATTAATATTGCAACACTGACACTATTAATGAACAGAACTGAATCAACATTAAACTGAATTGAATCATTTAATCAATTATTTCTGAACTGAATCAACACTGAACTTGTTTTATAATTAATTACTTTTGCAACACAGAGTTAAGTGAATTGAATCAACACTGAACACGTTTCATAATTATTTTTGCAACAGTTCAGTGAACTGAATCAACAGTGAACTGAATTGAATCATTTAATCAATTATTTTTGAACTGAATCAACACTGAACACGTTTCATAATTACTTTTGCAACTCTGAGATATTTCAAATAAACTGAATCAACTTCTAAATGAATTTAACTCGTCTCATAATTGATTAACATTGCAACATTGACACTATTAATGAACAGAACTGAATCAACATTGAACTGAAGTGAATCATTTAATCAATTATTTTTGAACTGAATCAACACTGAACACGTTTTATAATTAATTACTTTTGCAACACAGAGTTAAGTGAATTGAATCAACACTGAACACGTTTCATAATTATTTTTGCAACAGTTCAGTGAACTGAATCAACAGTGAACTGAATCAATGATCATCTGAACCAATTCAAATTGAACTGAATTTAATTTGTCTCATAATTGATGAATTTTGCAACACTGATAATTATTAAACTGAATTGAATTTGCTTCATAATTAAATTTTTGAACTGAATCAACACTGAACGTTTCATAATTAATTACTTTTGTAACACCAAGTTAAGTGAATTGAATCAACACTGAACACGTTTCATAATTATTTTTGCAACAGTTCAGTGAACTGAATCAACAGTAAACTGAATCAATGATCATCTGAACCAATTCAACATTGAACTGAATTTAATTTGTCTCATAACTGATTAATATTGCAACATTGACACTATTAATGAACAGAACTGAATCAACATTGAACTGAAGTGAATCATTTAATCAATTATTTTTGAATCGAATCAACACTGAACTTGCTTCATAATTAATTACTTTTGCAACACTGAGTTAAGTGAACTGAATCACGAGTGAACCAATTCAAATTGAACTGAATTTAATTTCTCATAATTGATTAATTTTGCAACACTGACAATTATTAAACTGAATTGAATTTGCTTCATAATTAAATTTTTGAACTGAATCAACACTGAATACGTTTCATAATTACTTTTGCAACAGTGAGATATTCAAATGAACTGAATCAACTGATTTGAATCATTTAATCAATTATTTTTTAATTGAATCAACAGTGAACTGAATTAATTATCAACAGAACCAATTCAACATTGAACTGATTTTAACTTGTCTCATAATTGATTTTGCAACATTGACAATTATTGAACTGAATCATTTAATCAATTATTTTTGAACTGAATCAACACAGATATTCAAATGAATTGAATCAACCTCTAAATTAATTTAACTTGTCTCATAATTGATTAATATTGCAACATTGACACTATTAATGAACAAAACTGAATCAACATTGAACTGAATTGAATCATTTAATCAATTATTTTTTAACCGAATCAACACTGAACTTGTTTCATAATTAATTACTTTTACAACACTGAGTTAAGTGAATTGAATCAACAGTGAACTGAATCAATGTTAATCTGAATCAATTCAACATTGAACTGAATTTAATTTGTCTCATAACTGATGAATTTTGCAACACTGACAATTATTGAACTGAATTACATTTGGTTTGTAATTGAACTTTTGAACTGAATCAACATTGAACATGTTTCATAATTAATTACTTTTGCAACATTGAGTTAAGTGATTGAATCAACAGTGAACTGAATCAATGTTAATCTGAACCAATTCAACATTGAACTGATTTTAACTCGTCTCATAATTGATGAATTTAGCAACACTGACAATTATTGAACTGAACTGAACTTGCTTCATAATTTAATTTTTTAACTGAATCAACACGTTTTGTAATTACTTTTGCAACACCAAGATATTCAAATGAACTGAATCAACATTGAACTGAATTGAATCATTTAATCAATTATTTTTTAACTGAATCAACACTGAACACGTTTCATAATTACTTCTGCAACATTGAGATATTCAAATGTATTGAATCAACCTCTAAATGAATTTAACTTCTCGCATAATTGATTAATATTGCAACATTGACACTATTAATGAACAGAACTGAATCAACATTGAACTGAATTGAATCATTTAATCAATAATTTTTTAACCGAATCAACACTGAACTTGTTTCATAATTAATTACTTTTACAACACTGAGTTAAGTGAATTGAATCAACAGTGAACTGAATCAATGTTAATCTGAATCAATTCAACATTGAACTGAATTTAATTTGTCTCATAACTGATGAATTTTGCAACACTGACAATTATTGAACTGAATTGCATTTGGTTTGTAATTGAACTTTTGAACTGAATCAACATTGAACATGTTTCATAATTAATTACTTTTGCAACATTGAGTTAAGTGATTGAATCAACAGTGAACTGAATCAATGATCGCTTGAACCAATTCAACATTGAACTGATTTTAACTCGTCTCATAATTGATGAATTTAGCAACACTGACAATTATTGAACTGAACTGAATTTGCTTCATAATTTAATTTTTTAACTGAATCAACACTGAACACGTTTCATAATTACTTTTGCAACATTGAGATATTCAAATGTATTGAATCAACCTCTAAATGAATTTAACTTGTCTCATAATTGATTAATATTGCAACATTGACACTATTAATGAACAGAACTGAATCAACATTGAACTGAATTGAACCATTTAATCAACTATTTCTGAACTGAATCAACACTGAACATGTTTCATAATTAATTACTTTTACAACACTGAGTTAAGTGAATTGAATCAACAGTGAACTGAATCAATGTTAATCTGAACCAATTCTACATTGAACTGAATTTAATGTGTCTCATAATTGATGAATTTTGCAACACTGACAATTATTGAACTAAATTTGCTTTGTAATTGAATTTTTGAACTGAATCAACAGTGAACTGAATCAATTATCATCTGAACCAATTCAACATTGAACTGAATTTAATTTGTCTCATTACTGATTAATATTGCAACATTGACACTATTAAAGAACAGAACTGAATCAACATTGAACCGAATTGAATCATTTAATGTATTATTTGTGAACTGAATCAACACTGAACACGTTTCATAATTAATTACTTTTGCAACACGGAGATATTCAAATGAACTAAATCAACAATGGACTGACTTGAATTATTTAATCAATTAATTTTAATTGAATCAACAGTGAACTGAATCAATAAACATCTAAACCAATTCAACACTGAACTGAATTTACATTGTCTCATAATTAATGAATTTTGCAACACTGACAATTATTGAACTGAACTGAATTTGCTTCATAATTGAATTTTTTAAATGAATCAACATTGAAACGTTTTGTAATTAATTACTTTGGCAACACTGAGATATTCAAATGAACTGAATCAACACTGAACTGAATCTTTTAATCAATTATTTTTGAACTGAATCAACACTGAACTTGTTTCATAATGAATTACTTTTGTAACATTGAATTATTTAAGTGAACTGAATCAACACTGAACTGAAACAATGAACTGAACTTGTTTCATAATAAATTTTGCAACAGTGTGACAGTTATTGGGGTGAAACACTGAACAGAATCAACAGTGAACTAAACTGATCTGAATAATGACACTATTGTATTTATAGCTGAATTTAATTCATTGTTCCATAACTGATGAATTCTACAACATTGAAATTAGTTTTAAACTGAACTGAATTAAGGCAATAGTTGATGAATTTTGCAATGAGTTATTGAAGTGAACTGAATCAATGTTGAACTGAACTGATCTGAACAATGACACTATGATCTTCTGTAGATCTTCTGTAGAGAGAATTTTGCAACATTGACACTTATTGAACTGAACTGCATTTGCTTCGTAATGATTTTTGAACTGAATCAACACTGAAATGAATTGAATCATTTAATCAATTATTTTTGAACCGAATCAGCATTGACCTTTTTTAATAATTATTTGCTTTTGCAACACCGAGTTAAGTAAATTGAATCAACATTGAACTAAATAGAACTTGTTTCATAATTGAATAATTTTGCAACATTGACATTGACACTGATACTGAACAAAATTGAATCAACTGAACTGAATAATGACACTGCCTAAAGTCGTTTTATAGCTGAATTGAATTTATCATTTCATAACTTTGAATGTGTCAAATATGTTTCATATTTGGTGAACTTTATAGCATTAACACTGTTATTTTCCTGTTTATCTCTGTGAAGCTGCTTTGAATCGATCTGTACTGAATGAAGCGCTGTAGAAATAAGTGTGACTGGTCCTGACCTGCGGTTTCTCCCACTGCGTTCGGCTGGACTCGCTGATCTCGAAGTAAACCCTCTCGATTCTCTTGCCGCCGCCCATGATCTCGATGCGGCCCAGGTAGGGCTCGAAGTAGTTGAGAACGCTCTCGGCCAGGTTCAGGAAGGCGGACAGACGAGAGTCGTGAGGCATGTGCTCCGACAGGTTGGTGAGAAGAACCGCCACGTTGAAGCCGATGTCCTTGGCGGGTTCGTGGAAGCGCTTGACGAACTCTTCGTAGTTGAACATGTCGTTCTCGTCGGCCTCGGCGCAGGACAGCAGGAACTCGATCTCGGACTGAGAGTACTGCTTCTGGTTCTCCATGGACTTCTGGAACTCCTTCTTGGAGATCACGCCTTTGCGGTCGGGGTCGTGCTCCTTGAAGTTCTCCGAGGTCGTCAGATCTTTCAGCTTGAGGAACATGTCGAAGAACTTGAGAATCATCTCCACGTTGCTGGAGGACTCCACCAGAGTGTCCACCATCTGCTTGCCGATGGTCCCGTTCACCACGTTTCCTGCGGGAGATTTGTTGTGATTAATGTGTGTGATTGTGTTAGTCTTAAAGAGACAGTTCACCCAAAAATGAAATTCTGTCATCTTTTACTCTCCCTTACGTCGTTCCAAACCTGTATGAGTCTCTTTCTTCTATTGAGCACAAAAGAAGATATTTGGAAGAATGTTGGGAACCAAACAGTTTCTGGCACCCACTGCCTACCATAGTATTTTCTTCCATGCTATGGAAGTCAAACAGCTGCTGAAAAAAACACTATGGAAGTCAATGGCTACCGTCAACTGTTTGGTTACCAACTTCTTCAAAATATCTTCATTTTGTGTTCAATAGAAGAAATAAATTCATACAGGTGTGGAACAACATGAGGAGGTAAATGTTGACAAAACTATGCCTTTAATTTTGTTAACAAAATGCAAAAAAAAAAAATGTGTAAGATATGTATTTTTTACAACTGTAGTTGAGGAATAAATGCACTTACACACCTCTATGCCACAAAATAAATTCTTTGTTGTTGTTTTAATAGAAAAACAAATATAATTTAGAAATATTGGAATATTAGCAATGTCACTGTTTTCACTTTTGAGAGAAGCTTTTGAGCTTTAAGTTTTCAAAATGTAGTTTTTTTTTTGTCTTTGTGTGTTTATATTTATAATATGTGAGCCTGGACCACAAAACCACTATTGATTTTTGATTACTGAAATGATGGATTTTTCTTTTATGCCAAAAATCATTAGGATATTAAGTAAAAATCATGTTTCACGAAACTATTTTGTAAATTTCCTACTGTATATATATCAAAACTTAACTTTCGATTAGTAATACGCACTGACGAGAACTTCGTTTAGACTTTAAAGGTGATTTTCTCAATATTTTGAGTTTTTTGCACCTTCAGATTCCAGATTTTCAAATCTCGGTCAAATATTGTCCTGTCCTCACAAACCATACATCAATGGAAAGCTTAGCAGTCAACATTCTCTTAATTTGTGCTTATTGGTGAAAAGTGCAAATATTCTGTGAGAAAAAACATTTTGTAATTTGAAATAAAATAAAATTTAATTCAAAAATGTTTAATTTTGAACACACAAAATTAAAAATATTTTAATATATTTCTTTTATTTCAGCATGTTTCCAAGTTCTCACTTTCATTTACTAAAATAATGAAAACTGAAACAAATATGAATAAACTATACAGACATTATACATTTAAAAAACAACAAAAAAACTAATAATTTCTCATTTTCATTTAGTTTAATTAAAATAACTAAAACTGAAAAAAACTAAAGTCACATTTCAAAAAAACAAAACCACAAATAATAAGAACGACAAAACAATCAACACTGAATCAAACAGATCTGAATAATGACTCTATTGTCTTCTGTTTTACAGCTAAAACTGAATTTGTCTCACAATAATTTCTCAAATGAAAATCATCAGTAACTGCAATAATAATTTTGGTCACACTTTATTTTAAGGTCCTGTTCTCACTATTAACACAATAAACCTCAATAAACACATAATTTGCTGCTTATTAATGGTTAGTAAAGTAGTTAAGTTCAGGTATTGAGTAGGATTAGAGATGTACAATATGGTCATGCATAATCGGTTATTTATAAGTACAAGTAAACAGCCAATGTGTTAATAATAGGCATGCTAAAAATAGTGAGAACTGTTTCCTATACTAAAGTGTTATCATTATTTTGAGCAAAATAATTGTGATTATCAGTTTAACTATCCTGCAGCATGACTGAAATGTGCCTAAGTTTTAACTAACTAAATCTAGACTAAATTCCCCAAACTTTTAGTCGACTAAAACGTGACTAACCAAACAAAAGGACAGTTGACTCAAACTAAAAAGTACACTAGATTAAGACTAGATAGAAAAACAGCCTAAAATGAACGTTTGTGCAGCAGAACCTTCCAGCAGCGACAACATCATGACAATCATGTCCTTCTGCAGATCCATCAGCTCCTTGAGCAGCTCGATCTGACTGGAGTCCTGTGAGGAATCAATAGAGACGTTCATTAGTGTGATGAAGAGGAGTGAAGGTCACTGTGACGGTCCGGATCACAGAACGCTTTCATTTACTAAATCAACCTCATGCTTGATCTGCCAAAGCAGCACCATCAGACAAACTCATCTCATCTCATCAGTATCAGTGATAACAACATACTGAGACGCTCAGACTGTCTGGAGAGACATCTAGTGTTCACAGACGCTACTACAGACACAGATTTGACAGCTTCAGCCCTCACAGCAGTGTAATAACAGATCAACACAGACAGAAGAAACTCAGGATGCACAGACAGCGACTGAATAACACACCTGTGACAGCTTCATCTGCATGTTGGCGAAGACGTGGA
Organism: Labeo catla; assembly: GCA_012976165.1. Classification (NCBI taxonomy): domain Eukaryota; kingdom Metazoa; phylum Chordata; class Actinopteri; order Cypriniformes; family Cyprinidae; genus Labeo; species Labeo catla. The sequence continues at coordinate 476 of VONZ01001412.1, read as the reverse complement.
GAAACCCGACGACGGCGTCCCAGAGTCTGCTGTGAGCCAAACTCTGCTGGTTCCCGATACACGGACCCTGAATGAGACACGCACAATGAACACAGGAGGACTTCACTGTTCTCAGACTAAAAAAAAAAAACACAACTAGTGCTAAGGTTAATTTACTAGTGTGTGGATACTGGTAGAGACATGTCATAGCGTCTCTACTAAATTCTACACCTTTGAAAATCATAACAAGTGATGTCTGACTAGTTCTCTCCTTAAAAATGAAGGAGTTCCAATCTGAACCCAATGATTCATGAACCCGATCCAAAGTTCCGATCTAAATCGAATGATTCGTGATACGCGATTCGAAGTCCCGAGCTGAATCAAATGATTCGCGATACGCGATTCGAAGTCCCGACCTGAATCAAATGATTCGTGACACGCGATTCGAAGTTCCGAACTGAATCAAATGATTGCCATGCGCGATTCGAAGTCCCGAA